>JAODAL010043152.1:0-34135 GCA_025379985.1 Phyllomedusa bahiana | reverse complement strand
GGGGTTTGGCGTTGGCGGTTGGTGTGTGTGTGCTTGGGCTGGTGTGGGTTGCTTGGTGTGTGTGTCTGTGGCGGGTGGGGTGTGCGGGTGGGTGCTGGGTGGGGGGCTGGGTGTTGTGTGTGTGTGCTGCTGGGGGGTGGGTGTGTTGGGGGGTGTGTGGGTGGGTTGGGGTGGGGTGTGGGGTAGTGTGGGTTGTGGGGTGGTGTGGATGGGTGTTGTCTGCTGGGGGGTGTGGGGGCTGTGTGGTGGTGTGGGGTGTGTGTTGTTGTCTGTTTGGGGGCTGGGGTTGGGTGCGTGTGTGTGCTGTGTGTCTGGGGGGGGTGTGGGGGTCTGTTGCGGTGGTGTGGGTGCTTGGGGTGGGCTGTGGTGGTGGGGGTGGGGGGTGTGGGGGGTGTGTGGTGTGTTGGTGGGTTTGGGTTTTGCTGGTGCTGCTGTTGGTGGTGCTGCTTGTGGGGTTGGTGGGGGGGTTTGTTGCTGGTGATGTGGGTGTGGTGGGTGTGGTCCCTTGTTGGGTGTGTTGGGGTGTGGGTTGCTGTGGGGGCTGGGTCGGGTTGGTTGTGGTTTTGTGTGTGCTTGTGGGGGGGCAGGTGTGTGTATGGGTGTGTGTGTGTGGGCGTTTTTGTGCTAGTGTGTGTGCTGTGTGTGGGCTGTTGGGGGTGTGTTTGGGTGTGGGGCTTGTGTGTTGGGGTCTGGGGGTTGGATGCTGTGTTGGGGTGTGTGGGGGGCTGGGGTGCGGTGGGTTGGTGTGGTGTGCTGGTGTGTGGGGTTTTGGGCTGTGGTGGGGGTGGGGCTGGGGTGGGGTGTTTTGTGTTGTGGGTTTGGGGTTTTGTGGGTGCTGGTGGGCTTGTGTGGTGGGCCGTCTTGGTGCGTGGGTGTGTGTGTTGATTGCTGTGTGTGTGGTGGGGGTGCTGGTGCTGTGGGTCTGTTGGGGGGGGTGTGGTGCTTGTGGTGTGGTGTGGGGGTGGTTGTTGGCTGGGGTGGGGGTGGTGTGGTGTGGGTTGGCTTGTGTTGTGTGTGGCGTGGGTTGCTGTGTGGTGGCTGTGGTGGGTGGGGGTTGGGGGTGTGTTGATGGTGGTGTTGGGGTTGTGTGGGGGTGTGGGTGGTGTGGCATGGGTGTGCTGGTGTGTGTGGTGCTTTTGTGCTGTTGGTTTGGTTCTGGTGTGGTGCGTGGTTGTGTGGGGGGTGGGGTTGTTGGGGTGTGGTCCTGGGGGGCTGGCTGGTTTTTGGTGGTGTGTGTTGTGTGCTGTGATGTGTGGCTGGTCTGGAGCTGGGCGTGGGTGGGACTGAGGTGGGTGTGCTGGGTGCTGGCTGGTGTGGGCTCTGGGTGGCTTTGACTGTGGCTGTGTGTGTGTTGGGGGTTGTGGTAGGGGGGTGGATGTTGGCTCTGATGGGATCTGGGTCTGTCTGTGGCTTTCTGTGGCTGGCGTGGCTGTGGGCTGGGGCTGGCTGCTGGTGTGATTGGTTGCTGGTTCTGCTGTGTGGTGCTGTGCGGAGCTGCTCCTGGGCCTGCTGTTGGTGGCTGTCCGGGTGTGGGAGGGGGCTGTGTGCTGCTGTGGATGGTGCTATGCTGGTGTGCTGGGGGTGGTGTTGGTGCGGGATAGGGGGGTTGGGTGTGTCTGCTGGCTGTCTGTGACTGGTCCTGGTGTCTGCTGGGGTAGCTGGTGTGTGGGTTCCCCCTTGTGTGCTGGCTGGGTTGTTTGCTGCTGCTGCTGGTCGCTCGTGCTCCTGCTTGTGGGCTTGCCTCTGGGTGTGTGGGGTGCTGCTGGGTGTGGGTCTGGCTGTGTGGGCTGTGTCTTGTGTGCTGTCGGGAGAGTACCTCGGTGTGCTGTTCTGGTCTGTGGGGGTGCTCTGCGCTCGGTGCTTGCTGTGTGCTGTGGTGTGGAGGTGATCTGTGCTGTGTCTCTGCTAGGGGGGTGTTGCTGTGCCTGGCGGCCTGCTTGTGCGCTGGTGTGTGTCCTGCTGGTATTCGCCCTCTGTTGGCTGAGGCTTGCTGTCCCTGTTGGTGGCTGTTGGTCTGTGTTCTGGGTCTGCCTGGTGGTGGGGCTGCCGGGCCTGGACTTGTGGGGTGCTGGTGTGCTGGGGTGGGTCTTCTGCTGGGGCTGCTGGCTGTTGGCTGGCTGGGTGGCTGATGTCTGCTGCTGGGCTCTGGTGTGGAGCTGTGCTGGTGTGTGGGGGCTGGTTTTTGACTTGTGGCAGCAGTGCTGGTGTGGGGCTGGTTGGCTGTGTGGAGGCTGGCCTGGGTTTTGTGCTGCTGGTCAGGGTCTGGTGGCTGTCTGCGTGTGATGGGTGGTGGAACTGTGCTGTTGCTGGGTTGGTGTGTGGTGGCTGGTGGGCCGTGCATGTGTTCTGCAGGTGGATGTTGGTGTTTGGTCCTGGTGGTTGACTGGTGTGCCAGGTCTGGCTAGTGCTGTGGCGCAGGCCTGGTGGCTTGTTCTGGCTGGTGGCTTTGGGCCTGGTGTCCTGTTGCTGGGCGGGGCTGCTGCTGATTGCTGGGTGCTGCTGTGTGTGTGCTTGTGGTGCCCTCTGGCTGTCCTTGAGCTGGTGTGGCTGGCAGGTGAGCGAGTAGTTGTTGAGGGGTGGGTTGAGCTGTGTTGGGGTGCTGCTGGGTTGGTATGCTGGGGGCTTTGTGGTAGCTGGTGTGCTGCTTCTGCCTTGCTGCTGTGCCTGGTGATGGGTGGCTGTCTTGTGCTGGCTGTGGGTTGCGGTTGGTGCTGGCTTGACTGTATGGTGCTTCTGTCTGTGCTGTTGGGCTGCTGTGGGCTCTGACTGGGCCTGTGCTGCCTGCGTGTCATGTGTGCTGAGTGCTTGGCTGTGAGGTCTGGGGTGGGCTGCTGGGGTCCTGCTGTTGAGGCTGTGTGGGATGGGTGGCTGCTGGGTGGCTGTGGCTGGACTCCTGTGGTCTGCTGTGCCTGTTCCTTTGAGGTTGGGATGGTGGGTGCTGGGCTGTGGCTCGCTGGTGCTTGTTGCTGTGGGTTTGGGGCTGTGTGGGGTGTTTGGGTGCGCTGTTGTGGTGCGGGGTGTGGTGGTGGGGTTGTGGCTGTGTGTTGTGGGGGTGCCTGCGGGCTGCTTGCTTGTAGCTGGGTCTGATGCTGGTGGTTGGGCTGGGCTGGGCTTCAGACCTGCTGCCCTTGTGGAGGCTGGGCTGCTGTGCTGTCTGAGGTGTGGCTGCTCCATGCTTGGCTGTAGGTGCGTTGTGCTGTCTGGGTGTCTCTTCTTCTGGGCTGTGGGGGCTGGGTGGCTGCTCTGAGCCTGGTGGCTGGTTGGTTCTGTCTGACTGGTGGGTGTTGTCTGTGGTTGCTGAGCGATGGGATGGCTTGGTGCCTGGCTGTGGCCTGGCCTGGGGTGTTGTCTGGGGCTGTGGTGTGGCTGCCTGGGGTCGTGCATGGGGTCGTTGGGTTGTGTCTGTCTGCTGGTGCTGCGTGTGCATGGTCCTCTGCGTGTGCTGGGCCTTGCTGTGCTGAGCTGGTACTTCTGGTGTGGGGGCGGTCTGGGTCTGTGTCCTGGTGTTGGGGTGGGTGCTGTCTGGTGCTGCTGGAGTCGGTGCTGTTCTCCTAGGTGCGTGGGGTGTGCTGGGTGGCTGCTTGTGGTGTGCCCTTTGCCCCTGGTCTGTCGGTTTGGGCCTGTGCCTGTGTGGTTGGGGCTGGGATGCTGGTAGGGCCTGCGGCTGCTGGCTAGGTGGTTCTATGCTGCGGCCTGGTGTGAGGTGCTGGCTCTGGGTGGTGCTTGCTGGCTGGTGGTTGGGGTGTTTCTGGTTGCTGGTCTGGCTGCTGCATGTGTGTGTGGTGTTGCTGCTCTGGGCTGGCGTTCCTTCTCTTTGTGTCTGTGTTGGGGTTGCTGGTGTGGTGTGTGATGAGCGTGCTGTGTGGGATGTGCTGGGGAAGTTCATGGTGGCTGGGTGCCTTTTTTTGCTGCTGGCGCTGGCCTGGAGTGTGCATGGGATGTGCTGTCTGGTGGCTCCTGTCGTGGGGCTGGTGTGGGCGTTGGCGTCTGTGGGTTGTGGGCCTGAGGTGGGGCCCTTCTGGCCTGTCCTGCCTGTGGGAGCTGACTTCCTCCCCTGGTGGTGGTGCTGGGTTGCGGCTCTGTGCTGGGTGCTGGTGTGGTGTGGTGGTTGAAGGGTGAGTGGTGCCTGTGCTGTGCGGGGTGCTGGGGTCTGTGTGGGGTGGGGTGTCTAGTGGAGGGGCTGTTTGGTGTCCCTGTGGGTGTGGTGCCTGCCTGCTGGGTGGCTGTGTCTTGTGGAGGTGATGGCTGGTGCGGTGGGGGGCTGTGTATTGGCTGGTAGTGCTAGGTGGTGTTGGATGCTGAGGGCTGCTTGGGGGGTGTGGCGGTGCCTGCTGTGTTGTGGTGCCTGGGGCTGCTGGCTGTGCTGGTGCTGGCTGTGTGCTTGGGTGCTGTCTGCCTGAATGGTGATTGACTTCTGTGCTGCGGGTTCTGGGTGGCTGGGGGCCTTCGGGCTGGGCTGGGCCTGCTTTGTGTGGACTGTGCTTGGGGGCTGGGTGCTGGGCTGTGCTCTTTGGTCTCCCTGGGCTGTGGTGTGGTGGGTGCTGTGGCTGGGTGAGGTGCTGGTGGCAGGTGTGCCTGTGGGCTGCTTGGTGGGGTTCTGCTGGGTGGGTGCTGGTGCTGGTGCTGCTGTGGAGGTGCAGGTTATGGGGCTTGCTAGGGTCTGGGCTGTGATGGCTTGGTGCTGGCTGAGTAGCTGCTGGGCTGCCTGCTGGCTGCTTCTGTGTGGCTGGTCTTGAGCTGCGTGCTGCTGGCTGCTTCCAGCCTGGGGTCTGCTTTTCCTGCTCTGCTGGTTCTGTTAGTGCTGTGTGCTTCCTCTGTGCTGGTCTGGTGGTGTGTGGACTGGTCCTGGTCCTGCTTCTGGGGTGTGCTGGGGCTGGTGGGTTGTGTCTGGCCCTGGGTGTGCCGGCTGTGCGTGCTGTTGTGTGGTGCTGGGCTGCTGACTGGATGTGTGTTGGGGCAGCTGCTGCTGGCTGGCTGCCTGCTGGGTGTGGTTCTGCTGTCTGGCTGGGTGGGTGCGCTGTGCTGGGTGGGCTGCTGCTGCTGTGCCTGGGGTGCTGTGCTGCATGCTCTGGTTGTTGGGCTGGGTGCTGTTGGGTTGGTTGAGTCTGCTGTGTGGGTGCTTGGTTGACTGGCTAGTGTCGTGGTTCCTGGGGTGCTTGTCTGTGCATGTTGCTGGGCCTGGGGTGAGGTGGTTGCTGGGTGCTGGTGCTGCTGGGTGCTCAGCGGGGTGGCTGGTGGGCGGTGTTGTGGGTGGCTTTGTGTGGATCTGCGGCGGTGTGTCTGGCTGTGGCGTGCCTGCTTGCTGGTGTTCTGGAGTCTGGGTGTGCTGGATCTTGAGGGGGTGGGTTGTGAGGATGCTTTGTGGAGTGTGTGAGGGTGTGGTTGTGGGCTGGCTGTGTACTGCCTGCTGGGGTGTTGGCCTTGGTGGTTGTGTTGGGAGGGGGTGGTCTCTGGCTGCTTGGCCTGCTGCTGGGTGTCATGGGCTGCTGGCCCTGGTGCTCTGTGGCTGGTTGGGGTGGGAGTGGCTGTGCTGGTGGGGCCGATCTTTGCTGATTGAGTGATTTGGGGGGACTGGTGGTGTGGCTGGTGTGTGCATGTGTGGCCGGTGGCTTGCTGGCTGCCTGTGGCTTGGGCTGTGGCTACAGGCTCTGGGGGCTGGGGGGGCTGCTCTGGTGGCTCGTGGGCTGGTGGCTTGGCTGGTCTGTCTGCTGGTGGCTGTCTGGGGGGGGGGGGTGCTGGGGCTGGAGGAAATCTGGAGTGGGTGATCTGTGTCTCTGGGCTGCTGCTGCTGGCTGGTGGGATCTGGCTGCAGGTGGGGGGAATCTGGGCTGTGGGTGGTCGGTGGTTGGGGTTGATGGCTTGGATGATCTGAATCTGGTGGGGGGGCTGCTGGCTGGGGTGTTTTGGTGGGCTTTCGGGTGCGCTGTGCTGCGGGTGGGGCTTGGGGGGGGTGGGGGGCTGATCGAGGGTGGTGCTGGCTGGCTGGGACTGATCTGTGTGCTTCTGGGTGGGGGCTGCTCTCTTGGGCGACTGCTTGGGTGCTGTGGATGGGTGCTTGGGCTGGCTGCTGTGTGTCTGGGTGGGGTGCTTTGTGTGGCTGCGCTGGGCTGGGGGCGGGGATGTGCAGTGTGGGTGAGCTGTTGAGCGGGCGGTGCAGGGCTGCTGCTGGGTTGGGCTTGGGGTGCGCTTCTGTGCCTTGCTGCTGGGGGGGGGTGGTGTGTACTAGGTGGGGGGCTGGGGTGTGGTTGCTGGGGGGAGATGGGGGTGGATGGTGGGGTGTTGGTGGTGGGATGGCATGGTGGTGGGGGTGGGGGGATCACTGCTGGGTGCTGGGCAGGTTTGCTGTGGGGGGGGTGGGCGGTGGCGTGTCTTGGGGGTCTGGGATCAGTTGGGTGCTGCCTGGGACTGCCTGGGGCTGCAGGGGGGGGGGGGTGGTGATCTGGGGGATCTGGCTGCTGGGGGGTGGGTTGGTGCTGATCCTGGTGCGTGTGTGGGGGGGGCTGGGGGGAATCCTGTGTGGTGACTTTATCTGCTGGTGGGGCTGGCTGCTGGTGGGCTGGGGTTGGGTCTGGCTGCTGGGGCTGGTGGTGTTTGGGGGCTGGAGGTGGGCTGTGGTGTTGGGGGCTGGGCTGGCTGGCTGGGGAGAATCTTGGGGGCTGGTGGTGGCTGTGGCTGCTGCTGGGGGGGGGGGTCTGCTGGGTCTGCGTGTCATGCTGGGCTGGGTGGGTGGGTGGTGGGGGGTCGGCTGCTGGTTGGCAGAGGAGTGGGTGCTGGGGTGGGTGGGATCTGTGCTGCTGCGGGGGGGGGGGGGCTGGGTGGGGCTGCTTGCTGTGGGGGGTGCTTGCTGGGCAGGGTGGGGGGGGGGCTGGTGCTGTCTGGGTGGTCTGAGGCTGCTTCTGGCTGGCTGTGGTGCCTGGCCTGGCGGCAGGGGGCCTGCTGATCTGTGGATTCTGCTGTTGAGGGGCTCTGTCTGGGGGCTGGCTTGGGGGCATCTGATCTGCTGATCTTGATCTGGGTGGGGGTGGGCTGTCTGGCGGGGCTGCTGGCGGGGCAGGTCTGCGTGGGGGCTGGTTGGGGGGGTGGGGTGGGGGGGAATCTGGCTGCTGCTGTGCTTTGGGGTGCTGGCTGTGGTGGTGCTGAGCTGTGGGGGGGGCTCGTCTGTGGTGGTGGGGGGTGTGCTGCTTGTCGGATCTGGGGGGGGGCTGGCCTGGGGGCATGGGGCTGTCTGGCTGTGGACTGTGGGCGTGCCTGCTGGGCTGGCTGGGGGGGGGCTGTTGGCTGTGCTCTGCGGATGTGGATCTGGTCTGCTGGCGCTTGGGGGGGGGCTTGGCTGGCTGGATCAGGGCTGGCTGGGCTTTGGGGCTGGGCCTGCTGGTGGATCTGGGGGGGGGTGGGGCTGGCTGGTAATCTGCTGGGGGAGGGACTGGGTGCTGCTGTGTGGATCGGGTCTTGTGGCTGGGGGGCTCGATGGTGGGTGGGGTGCTGGGTGGGGGGTGCTGCTGTTGGGGATGGTTCTTGGGGGGTCTGGGGGGGGTGGCTGGGGGGGGGTGTGGGGTGGGTGTGGAGCTAATCTGGGTGGCTGGGGGGTTGTGCGGGGGGGTGGTGGGGTGGTGGGTGCTGGGTGCTGGGGCTGAGGGTGGTGTGGTGGTCATGCTGGGGGCCTGTGGCTTGGCTGGGGTGTCTGGCTGGGTTCTGGGTGGGTGGGTGGGGTGGGGGGTGGGGAGTGCCTGTGGGGGGTGTGGGGCCGGGGCTGCCTGGAGGAGGGGGGGGGGGGGAGGGGGGTCTGGGTGGGGCAGTGTGTGGCGGGCTGTGCGGGGGATCTGGGGGGGGGGGGGTGGTCGGCTGGTGCTGGGGGGTGCGGGGCGTGCTGGGCTGTTGGGGCTGGCTGTGATCTCTCGATCTGGGCATCTGCCTGGGTGTGTGGGGGTGTGTGGTCTGGGGGGGGGGGGTGGGCGCTGGCTGGGCTGGGGGGCTGGCTGTGTGTGAGAGGGCTCTGGGGGGCTGGGCGGGGGTCTGGTGGGGGCAGGGGGTGAGGGGGGGGGCGTGGGGGGGGGCTGTGCTGTGTGAACTGGCTGGTGGGGTTGGGTGGGGTGGTCTGTGGCTGGGGGGTGGGGCTGGATCTGGGGACTGTGGTGGGCTGCTGGCTGTGGGGTGGCTGGGTGGTGGAGGGTGGTATCTTGGTTTCTGGAGGGGGGGCTGGGGCTTCGGTTGGGCAGTGGGGGGGGGGTGGCAGGGGTTGTTTGCTGGGGCTGGGTGTCTGGGTGCTTTGGGGGTCTGGGCGTGGCTGGTGCGGCTGGCTGGGCATGGGGGGGGGGGGGGGGTGGGCGGGGACTGGTGGGGGGGGTGGTGTGGTGGTGCTGTGGCTGGTGGGGCCCTGGGGCGTTGCTGCTTGGGGACCTGGGGCTGCTCTGGCTGTGCTGGCTGTGGGGGGCTGGTTGGGTCGCTGGGGGTGGGGGGGGCTGGTTGCTGGGCCTGTGGGGGTGAGCTGGGGGGGTGGGGCTGTGGGGATGGATCTGAGGGCGGGTGGCTGGGGTGCTGCCTTGGCTGGGGCTGCTGGGGGGAGGGCTGGGTGACTGGCTAGGGGTGAGGTGTGAAATCTGTGGTGGGGTCTTGATCTGTGTGGGGGGTTGGGGGCTGTGGTCTGGATCTGGGATCTGGTGCGGAGGGGGGGTGGCTGGTTGGGGGTGTGTGGGAATCTGGGACTGTCTCTGGGGCTGTGTGTCAGGCTGACAGGGCTGGCTGGGGTGGGGTGTGGGGTGCTGCTGGGCGTGCTTGGAGGGTGATCTGTGGGGTGGGGGCTGAGCTTCTGGATCTGGCTCGTGGGGGGGAGGCTGGCCTGGGGGCTGGGGTCTGTGGCGCTGTCTCTGGGTGTCTGGCTCCTCGGGCTGGCTGGCTGTGTGCTGGGTGGGGGGTCGTGCGGGGGGGGGTGCTGGGGGGCTCTGGTGGGGCCTAGGGGGTGTGGCATGGCGTGCTGGCAGTGGCTGGCTGCTGGGCTGGGGGGGGCTGGCAGGGTGTGGTGGGAACCTGTGGGTGCTGGCTGTGGTGGGGTGGGGTGGGCTGTGTGTGGTCTGGCTGTGGTCTTATCTGTGCTGGGGGTGGTGTCTGGGGGGGTTGCGGGTGGGGGGATCTGCTGGGGCTTGAATCTGGTGGTCTGGTGGGGCTGGCTGGTGTGGCTGTGGGGGGTGTGCTGTGTTTGGGGGGGGGGTTGGGGGTGCTTGATCAGGGGGGATCTGGGGGGCGGTATCGTTGGCTGGCTGGCTTGGAGCTGCTGGGTGCTGGGGGGTGGGGCTGTGGCGGGTGGGCTGCGATCTGGGTGGCAGGCTTGGTCTGGGAGGCAGGTGGATCTGTGCACGGGGCTGTTGGCTTGGGCTGTGTGGTCTGGGGTGGCTGGTCTGTGGGGTGGTGGCTTGGCTGCTGGAGCCATGACTGGGTGTGGGGTTGCGGAACTAGGGGGGTGGGCTGGGGTGCTGGGTGGCTGGGGCTGGGGTGGGGTGCTGGGGGTGTCCTGGTTGGGGGGTTCTGGGGGGGGGGCTGGGTGTTGGGTGGGGGCTGCTGGGGGGTCTGGGCTTGGGGGATCTGCTGCTGGGGGAGCTGGCGATCTGTGGGGGCTGCCTGGGTGGGTGCTGGGTGTGCTTCTGGGGGGTGCTGGTGGGCTGGGGGGGGTCCTGGTGGTGGGTGCGGTGGCTGGGGGCTCTGACTGGGGGGGGGTGGACTGGGCTGCTGGGGGGCATGGGGTTGGGGGGGATCTGGCTGGCTGGGGCTGGGTGGGGGGGCTGCGGCTGGCTGGTGTGCTTTGGCTGGTGGGTCTGCTCTGGGGGTGCGTCTGTGCTGCTGGTGGTGGGGTGACTGGCTGGGGGGAGGGTGGGGGTGCTGGGGGGTGTGGGGGGCTGGCGGGGACGGGCTGGTGTGGGGGCTGGCTGGGGGCTGAGGCTGCTGTGGGGGGGGCTGGGTGGGGTGGGGACTGCTCTGGTGTGCTGGGTTCTGGATCTGGGGGGGGGGGGATCTCGGCTGCTGGTGGGGGGGGGGTGTGTGTGGTGGGCGATGGGCTGGGATGGGGGTGGCGGGTGGCTGGCTGGCTGGGGGGGGATCTGTGGGATCAGGGTGGGGTGGTCTGTCTGGTATCTGTGGCCATGGGGCTGGGGGGTGGGTGGGTGGGGTCTAGTCTTGGGCCTGGCTGGGCGGGAGCTGCTTGGGGGGGTGCTGGGCTCTATGGCTGGGGCGGGGGCTGCTGGTGGGCCATCTGGGGTGGGCCTGGGGTATTGGGGGGTGGAGGGGCGGGGGTGGCTGGTGGGCTGGGCTGGGCATGGGGGGGTCTGGGGACTGGGCATGTGTGCTGGGCTGGGGCTGGCGGGGTGTGTGCTGGTTGGGGGGAGGGGGGGCTGTGTCGCTGGGCGGTGCTGCTGGGCTGTGGCTGTGCTGTTTTGTGAGTTGGGGCCTTTGGCATGATCTGTGCTGAGATCTGTGTGTGCTGGATCTGCTGGGTGGGGTCTGGCTGTGCTGGGGTGGGGGGGCTGTGGGGAGGTGGGGGGCTGGTGCTGGGACTGGGGGCCTGGGGGGGGCAGGTGGCTGTGGGGTGGCTTGTGTGGGGGGTGGGCTGGTTGGTGGTCTGGGGCTGGGCTGGTGCGTCCTGGCTGTGGCTGGGGGATCTGCTCTGCAGGGGTGGCTGGGAACTAGGGTGCGCTGTGGGGGGTGGTAGGATGTGTGGGTTCTGATCGTGATCCAGGCTGGCTGCTGCTGTGAGTGCTGGCTGGGGGCTGGTGGGCATGTGGACTGGGGGGGTGGTGCTGGATGGATCTGGACTGGCTGGGGGCAGGGGCTGGGGGGCTGGGTGGGTTGGTGGGTGGGGCTGGGTGTGGGCTGCTGGCGGGCTGGCTGTGGGGGGGCTGCTCTGGCTGGTCTGGGTGGGCTGGGGTCTGGGGGGGCTGTGGGGCTGTGGTGTGTGGGGGCGGGGGCTGGGGGGGGGCGGGGGGGGGGGGTCTGCTGCTGGGGTGATCTGATCTGGGGCTGGGCTGGTGAGGGGTGGAAGGGGCTGCCTGTGGTTGGAGGCTGGGTGGGTGAGGTGGGTCTGGGTCTGGGGGTGTGGTGGGGGCTGACTGCTGGTGCTGGGGGCGGGCTGTCTCGGGGTGGTGTGGGCGGGTCTGGTGGGGGTGGTCTCTGTGGTGGGGTGTGGGGGGGGGTGTGTGGGTGGGTCTGTCTGTGGGTCTCCTGGGCCTGGCTGGGCGGGATCCTGGGGCTGGCGTGTGGATCTTGTGGGGGGGGATCTGGGGGGCTGTGGCCTGAATCTGGGGGGCTGGTCTGGGGGGGGTGAGTGGGGGGGAGGAGGGCTGCGGGGGCTGGGCTGGCTGGCTTGCTGTGGCTGGGGGGGGGTCTGTGGTGGGGGGCTTGTTTTGGGTGGTTGGCTGGTAGGGAGGCTGTGGTGGTGGGAATCTGGGGGGCTGGGTGTGGGGGGGATCTGAGGACCTGCCGGCTGGCTGGAGGGGTGGGCTGGGCGTGCTGCTGGGGGTGGTGGCTGCTGGGGGGGATCTGCTGGTGTGGCTTGAGGCCTGGCTGGGTTGTCTGGTTGGGTGGGTGTGGGCTGTGGGGGTGGCTGGGGGCCTGGCTGGGGAGGGGTGGGGTCTGGGCCTGGTGGGCTGGGGGGGTGGTGGGTCAGGGCTGGGGGCGTGGGCTGGGTGGGATCTGCTGGGATCTGGTGAGATTGGCTTTGGGGGGCTGGCTGGGGCTGGTGGCTGGGGAGGCTCTGCCATGATCTGGTGGGGGCTGGGGGCGGGGGCTGTGGGGGGTGCTTGGGCAGCGGGGGCGGGGTGTGGGGAGGGCCTGTATCTGGGCCTGGCTAGGGCTGGGCTGGCTTGCTGTGGGGCTGGGAACTAGCCTTTAGGGCTGGCTGTGGGGGGCTGGTGTCTTGGGGTGGGGCAGGACTGGGGGGGGGCTGGTGATGTCTGGATCTGGTGGCTGGCTGGGGGGGGTTGTGTGGGTGCTGTGTGCGGTGGGGCTGGGTGGGCTGCTGCTGGCCTGTTGGTGGGGGGGGACTGTGGGGGGGAGGTGGGGGCGGCTGTGGGGGGGCGTGTGGGCTGTGGTGATCTGGCTGCTGTCTGGATCGGCTGGATCTGTGGGGGGGGGCTGGCCTGGGTGCAGGGTCAGGGGTCTGTCTGGGGGGGGGGTTGCTGGCTGGCAGGGGGGCAGCTGGTCTGAACTCTGTGGGGATCTGGGGGGGGCCTGGGTGGTGGCTGGCCTGTGGGGGCCTGGCTGCCCTGGGTGTTCTGGTGGGGGCTG
Organism: Phyllomedusa bahiana; assembly: GCA_025379985.1. Lineage (NCBI taxonomy): Eukaryota > Metazoa > Chordata > Amphibia > Anura > Hylidae > Phyllomedusa > Phyllomedusa bahiana. The sequence continues at coordinate 21,865 of JAODAL010043152.1, read as the reverse complement.
CTGGAGGGGGGCGGTCTTGGCTGTCGACGCCTGCGTTGCTGGGCTGCATGTGGGGGGCTGTGGTGGGGCTGGCTGGGGGGGGTCTGGGTGGCTGTGGTCTTTGTGGCTGTGGTCTGCTTGTGGGTGTGCTGGATCAGTGGGGGGTTGGGCTGTTTTGTGCTGGGCGGGGGTGGGCTGTGGGGTGCTGGGATCTGTGCTGGTCTGGTGGGCTGGGGTGCAGCTGCTCTCCTTGTCTGGCGGGGGGTGGGGTGGGGGTGTGGGCTGGGGGGTGGGCTGTGGGTGGGGGTGCTGGGGGGGGTGGTCTGGGGGGATCTGATCTGGGGGGCTGCTGGTGTGTCTGTGTGGCTGTCTGGGCTGTTCTGTGGGTGGGGCGGCTGGCTGGGGGGGGTCCTGGCTGTCTGTGGGGGGCTGGGCTGGCGGGGGCTGGTATCTCTGCTGGGGGCTGGAGTTGGCTGGTGGTGGGACTGGCTGGGGTGAGCTGGCTTGGCAGGTGCGGGGGGGGAATCTGCTGGATGGCTGTTGGGAGTGGTGGGGGCTGGTATGGGTGGGCTGGCTGGCTGTCTGGGGTGTTGGGGGTGGGCTGTGGCAGCTGGCTTGCTTGTGCTGGGAACTGCTGTGTGCTGTTGGGGGGCAGGCTGGGGGTCTGGATCTGCTGGTGCTGGTGTCTGCCCTGGCCCTGGGGGGGGGCTGCTGGTGGTGTCTCTGGGTTGCTGGTCAGTGTTTTTGGAGGGGGGCTCGGGCGGGGGTGGGTGGGTGGGTGGGCTGCTGGTTCTGGGTGTGGGTGGGGGGGGGTGGTGAATCATGTGGCTGGGCTGCTGGGCTGGCAGGTGGTGTGGTGGGTGACCTGGGTGGGGGTGGGTGGCAGGACAGGCTGTTGGGGTGGGTCCTGTGTTGGGTGCATCGAAACTGGGAGCTGGCTGGGGGGGGCTCTGGGATGGCTGGTGAAAATCTGCTGGGGGGTGGCTGTTGGGGCTCGTGGGGCTGGGGGGGGCTGGCTGTTGTGGGGGGGGGGGGGGGTGGGAATCTGTGGGCTGCTGACTGCTGGGCTGGGCGTCTGGTGGAGGGTGGGGGGAGAGGGGGGGGCTGGGGGGGCTGGCGTTCAGGGCTGGGGGTTGGCTGATCTGGTGGCTGGGCTGATGGGCTGGTGGGGCTGGGGTGCTGGGCTCTGGGGGGGGCTTGGGGGTGTCTGCTGGGGGGGTGCTGGGGGGGTGGTCTGGGGGGGGGCTGGGGAGGGGGGGGTGGCTGCTGGGGGGTCTGGGTGGGCTGTGCTGGGGAGGGCTGGGGGGGGCAGGGTGGGTCTGTGGCTGCTGGCCTGGGTGGGCTGGGGGCTAGGTGTGGGGCTGGGTGGGGGCTGTGGGTGGGGCGGTGTCTTGGCTGGTGCTGCTGTGCTGGTGGGGGGGGCTGGGTGGGTGTGGGGCCTGGGCCATTGTTGGGGTTGAGGGGTGGTGGGCAGGCTGTGGGGGGGTGGGGATCTGGCTGCCTGGCAGGGGCGGCTGGCTGTGGCTGGTGGCTGGGGGGGGGCTGGTGCTGCTGGGATCTGTGGGGTGGGGTGGGGGGGGGGGTGGGGGGGGGTCTGCTGCCTGATGTGGGCTTGGCTGGGGGCTGGGGGGGGGGGGGATGCTGCTGGAGCTGGAATCTGCTGCCTGTCTGGGGGTGGGGTCTGGTGGCTGGGGATTGATCTGGTGGGGGGCGGGGCGGGCTGGTCTGGGTGCAATGGTGCTGGGCTGGGGGCTGGGCTGGTCTCTCTGGTGCTGGGTGGTGCAGGGCCTGCTGCTGGGGCTCTTGTGTCTAGGGTGGATCTGGGGCTGGATCTGGGGGAATCTGCCTGGGGCTGGGGTGGGGCTGGCTGGGCGAGACTGCTGGGGGCCTGTGTGTGGGATCTGGGGGGGTGGGGGTGGTGAAGGTGCCCCCCCTGCAGCTGATCTGTGGGTTCTGCTTGGGGGGGGGGGTCTGGGACTGGCTGCGTCTGGGTGTGCTGGGTGGGTGCTGTCGTGGGGGGGGGGGAGCTGGTGGTCTGCTGCCCTGGTGGGGGTCTGGCTGTCAGGGCATCTTGGGGCTGTGCTTCTGATCTGGTGGGGGCTGGGGGGTTGTGGGGGGGGGCTGGGGGGGGGGTGGCATGCTGGGGTGGGCTGGGCTGTGGGGCTGCTGGGGTGTGGGGGTGTCTGCGGCTGACTGCTGGGTGTGGGGTCTGCTGTGTGGGGGTGGGGGTGTGGGGCTGGGTAGTTGGGGATGGTGGCTGGGGCTGTGGGGGCTGTGGTGGGGCTGGGTGTGTGGGGGGCTGGGGGGGCCCCCCCTGGTGTGGGTGGTAGCTGCTGGGCTGGGGGGGGGGGGGGGGGGGGTGGGGGGGGTGGTGGTGGTGGGGGTGCTGGGTGGGTCTGCTGGGGGTGATGGGGATCAGCTGGGATCGTGGTGGGTAGGTGGTCTGATGGGGTGGGTGGTGGCATGAGCTGAGTGGGTCTGCTGGATCTGGGGTGGGGGTCTGGGGGGCTGGGGCTTGTGACTGTGGTGTGGGGGTCAGCTGGGGGGTGGGCTGGCGGGGGCTGGTGATGGGGTGGCTGTGTGGAGGCCTGGCTGCTGGGGGGGCTGTGAGGGTCTGCCTGCTGCTGGGAGGTCTGGGGGGGTGCTGCTGGCTGGGTGTGTGTGGGGTTTGCTAGGGGGCTGGGGGTGGGCTGGCTGGCTGGGTGTTCTGGGGGATCGTGATCTGGTGGCTGGGCTGCTGGCTGGGGGGTGTGTGATCTGCTGATGGCTGTGGGGGAGGCTGGGCTGGGGGCTGTTCTGGCTTGGGGAGGGGGTGGGCTGCTGGCTGTGGATTGGGGGTGTGGTGGGGGCCTGGATCTGAGGTTGAGGGGTGAACTGTGGGCTGGGGGGCGTGGAGCTGGCAGTGGTGGGGCTGGGGGGGCTGGGGCTGTGGCTGGGGCTGGGCTGTGGGGGGCTCGGGTCTGGTGGGGGTCTGGGGTGGGGGTGGGGGCTGCCGCTGGGGGGCTGTAATCTGCTGGGTGGGGGCTGCTGGGGGGGGGCAGGGGGTGGGGTGGCTGTGACTGGGGTTTGGTGGGGCTGGGTCTGCAGGGTCTGGCTGGCTGGGCTGTGCCCTGGTCATGCTGCTATCGGGGGGTCTTGTCTGGGGGCCTGGCGCGGCTTGGCCTGCGGGATCAGCTGGGCTGTGGGGCTGGGGGTGGAGGGGCTCTGTGGGAGGGGTGGGTGGGGGGGATGGCTGTGGGCTGGGTGCTGGGATCTTGGGCTGGTGCGCCTGGTGTGCAGGCTGGGGGCTGGGGTTGGGGGGGGATCTGGAATCTGGGGGGGGGGCAGGGTGGTGCTGCTGGGGGCTGCCCTGTGGGGCTGGGGGCCCTGGCTGGTGGGTCTGAACTTCTGGGGAGAGGCTAGCTGGGGTGTGGCTGTGTGTGGGGGTGTGGGGGGTGCTGGTGGCTGATTGTGCTGGTGGGGTGGGGGGCTGCTTGCTGCTGTGGTTGATCTTGTGGTGGGGGTGGGGTGGGCTGGGGGTGGGGGGGTGGCGGGGGGCTGTGTGTGGTTAATCTGCTGGCTGCTTGGGTGCTGGGGGCTGCTGTGACCGGTGGGGCTTTGATCTGCTGATCTGGGCTGGTGGTCTGCTGTGGTTCTGTGCCATGGCTGGTCTGGGCCGTGGTGTGAGTGGCTGGCTGGGCTGCTGTGGGCGGTGGCTGGTGGCTGGTGCTGGTGGCTGCTGCTGGGTGGGGGTTGTTCTGGGGTGGGGGTCTCTGGGGGGCTGGGCTGGTTCTGGCTGATCCTGGTGGGGGGGGCTGGGGGGAGGGGGGGCTGGGTGGCTGTGGGGGTGGGGGGTGCTGCTGTGGCTGGCTGGTGGGGGTGGCTGGCTGCTGTGCGATGGGAACTGCCTGGGTCTGCTTGCAGTGGGAGCTGATGGGGGGGGCGTGGGGGGTGAATCTGGGGTGGCTGGGGGCTAGTCTGTGTGACTGATCTGGGTCTTGGGCAGGCGCTGGGCTGCTGGGGCGTGTGTTGGTGGGAATCCTGTGGGGGCTGCTGTGGGGTGCTGGGTTGGGCGACAGGGGGGCTGCGGGGGGGGTGGGGGTGGGGGGTGTGCTTGGGTCTGGAGGGGCTGGGGCTGGGATCTGGTGGGTGGGCTGGGGGGCCTTGGTGGGGCGTATGCTGCTGTGGGGTGCTGCGGGGGCTGGTGCGCTCTGGTCTGGGGGGTCCTGGGGGGTGGCTGCTGCTGGGGGTGGGGTCTGGGCTGGGGGCTTGGGCTGGGGGTCAGGGGGGGGGACTGTGGCAGCTGGGGGGGGGGCAGTTGGTTCTGCTTGGCTGCTGGTGGGGCGCTGGTGGGGGGCTGTGTGCCTGGCTGCTGCTGGCTGGCTGGATACTTAATCTGCTGAGGGTGACTGTGCGCTTTGGGCTGGGGTGGGGCTGGGCGTGGGAAATCTTGACTGGGTGCTGTGGGCTGTGGCTGTGGATCTGTGGGGGCTGTGGCTGGATCTGGGGGCTGGGTGGGGGGGGTGCGTGTGGCCTGGTCTGCTAGGTCTGGGGGGTGGGAGGTGGGCTAGTTGTGGGGGGGGCTGTGGTGACTGCTGGTGGCTGGGGGAGGCTATTCTGGGAGCTGTGGGGCTGTCTGGGGTGCCTGTGTGTGGGCCTTGGGGCATGTTGGAAGCTGGTGTGGGGGGGGGGGGGTGAGTGCGCTGAACAGGGTGGTGGGGGCTGTTACTGGATCTGGGCTGGGAGGGGCATGGCTTACTGGGGGAATTCTTGGGTTGGTGTGGCTGGGCTGTGTTGGTCTGGGCTGTGGGGTGGTGGGCTGGCTGCTGATCTGGGGCTCTGGGGGGGGTGGGGGGGTGGGCTATGTGGTGGTGGGGGGGGCTGGGGGGTGTGGGGGGCGGTGGGGGTGTGGTGGGCCTGGAGTCCCTCTGGCTGGGGGCTGGGGGCTGGGTGCTGGCTGGGGGGTGTTCTGGGGGGGGCTGGGTGTGCTGCTGGCTGGCTGGCAGCTGGCTGTCAGTCTTGAATGATCTGGTCTGGACTGTGGCAGGAGGGATCTGGGGGCTGGGGGCCTGGGGTGGTAGCGGGTGCATGGTGGGGGGTCTGGGTGCTGCAGCGTGGCTGGCTGGGACTGGGGGGGGTGATGGGCCTGGTGGCTGAATCTGGATCTGGGGTTGGTGCTGGGCTGGTGGCCTGGGCCTGGGTCCTGTCTGGGGGCGGTGCTGGGGTGATCGGCTGGAGGGAGCTGGGAGGGGTGGGGTGGGAGCTGGCTGGGGTGGGATGGTGGTGCTGATCTGCTGGGAGGGGGGGTGGGCTGGGTCTGGGCTGCTTCTGGCTGGGGGGCCTGGGGGTGGCTGGGTTGAGTGGGGGGCATGGCTGTGGGGGGGTGCTGGATCAGAGCTGGCTGGTGGGGGGGGCTGTGTTCTGTGACTGCTGCTGCGTTGGGATGTGGGCTGGCTGGGGTGGGGCTGTGCTGATCCTGGGGGTCTGGGCTGTGGATGGGGCGCTAGACCTGGCTGTGGCTGTGGCTGGGTTATCTGGGGTGTGGCTGACTGGGATCTGGAGAGGGGTGGTGATCTGCTGGCTGTGACATCGGCTGCAGCTGCTGGGTGTGGCGGGGGGGTTTGCTGTGGGGGGCTGGGGGGTGTGGGTATTGTGGGGGACTGAGCTGGGTGAGGCTGCCTTGGGGGGGCTGGGGGAGTCTGGGGGATGCCGGCTGGTGTGTCTGCTGGGGTGCTGGGGTGTGCTGGGCTGCGTGTGATCTGTGTGTGGGTGGCTGCTGTCTGGGGTCAGAGGGGGGGGTGGGGTGGAGAGCTGGTGCTGGGGCTGGGCATCTGGGGGTGTGTGGCTGTCTGGTGGTCTGGTGGGCTGGGATGCTGCTGTGTGAGTGTCTGGAACTGGTGGGGATCTGGTCTGATCTGAGCGCTGGGGTGTGATGGGTGCTGCTGTCTGGGGTGTATGCTGCTGGCTGGGTGCTGGAAATCTGTCTGGCTGTGTTGGGTGGGGGGGATCTGGGAGTGGGTGATCTGGGGGGGGTCTTGGTGGTGATCTGGTCTGTTTCTGCTGGAGGGTTGGTGGTGTGGGTGGCGGGGCCTGGCTGGCTGGGGGTGTCTGGGGTGGGGTGGTGCGCGTGGGGGGCTGGGCTGGGGGGACTGGGGGGGGGGGGTGCTTGTGGGGTGCTGAGGGCGTGTATCTGTGGCTGTCCTGCTGGGGGTACTGTAGGGCAGTCTGCTGTCTGTGGGGGGGGGCTGGGGCTGGGTGGGGGGCTGGATGGCCTGGGGTGGGGGTGGGCCTGGGGGGGGCTGGGGATCGTGGCTGTGCTGGGGGGTGTGTGCTGGGCTTGAAATTGGTGGGAGGGATCTCTTGTGGGGGCGGGCTGGGGGCTCAGTGTGGGAGGTCTGGGTTGTGGGTGCTGATGGGCTGGTCTGGCTGGGGTCAGGCTGGGCTGGGGGCTGGGGTGGTAATCTGGTGACTGGGTGGTGGTCTGTGGGCAGGGGGATGGCTGGGTGGCTGGGGTGGTGGCCCTGATCTGTGCTGGTGGTGCTGGGGGCTGCTGAGGGGTGCTGGGAGCTTGCTGGTATCTGCTGGTCTGCTGGGGTTGGGGGGGAATCTCGCTGCTGGTTGGGGGGGGTGGGGGCTGCTGGGGTGTGGGCCTGGTCTGTTGTGCGGGGGGGATGGGGGGCCGGGTGGTGTGTGGGTGGGCTGGCTGGTCTGCTGGGGGGGGGGTGTCGGTGTGGGGGAACTGGGTGTTCTGGGGGCTGGGGGGGGGGGTGGGCTGCAGCTGGGCTGCTGCTGGGTGGTGGGCTTGGGGGGCTGGCTGTGGGGGCTTCTGGGATCTGGGGTGCTGGGGCATGGGCTGGGGGCTACTGGGTGTGCTGGTTGGGGGGCGTGGCTGGGTGGTGTGGGGCTGCAGCCTGGGGGGGGTGCTTGGGGCTGGATCTGCTTATGGTCTGCTCTGGTGTGGCTGGGGGGGGGGGGCTGGGGCTGGGGGGGGGGGGTCTGGTGTGGAACCTGGGCTGTGGGTGTGGGATCTGGTGGGGATGGAGCTGGGGGGCTCTGGTGGGGTGTGGCTGGTTGTGGTGTGGTGGTGGGTGGGATCTGGGATCTGGGTCTGGGGGGCTGGATCTGGGGTGAGGGTGCGGGCTGGCGGGTGGGGCTGCTGGGGGCTGTGTGGGGGTGCTGGGGCTGGTTTTGGGGGTGGTGGTTGCCCTGGGAGCTGCTGATGGTCTGGCTGGGGGTGGGGGGGGGGGGTTGTGCTGGTGGGGGGGGGTGGTGGGTTGTGGGAGCTGCTTGCTGAGGGGGTGGTGCGCTGGGGAGGAGGGTTGTTTGGGGCTGGGGCTGGGGGGCGCAGGGGATTAGGTGGGGGTCTGTTGGTAAAGATGCTTCGGTGGGGCGTGGTGGCTGGCGTGCTGGGGGGCTGCTGGGATCTGTTGCTTGTGGTGGATGTGGGGGGCTGTGGGTGTCTTGTGCTGCTGGCCTGGGTCTGTGGGGGCTTGGGGTGTGGGACTGTGGGGGAGCTGCTGCTGGGGTGTGCCTGGCTGTGTGGGGCTGCCTGGTGGGTGGGTGCTCTGCTGGGATCTGACTGGTGCTGCTGCGGTCTTGGGCTGGGGGTTGCCTGGGTGGGGCTGGGCTGTGGGTCTGGTGTGGGCTGTGTGCTTTTGTGGTGTGCTGTGATCTGCCTGGGGCATGGGTGGGCTTTGATGTGCATGCTGGTTGATCTGTTGGGGGGTGGCCTTCTGGGGGTGGGGCTGGTGGGGTGCTTGGGGCTGCGGGTGCTGCTGGGGGGGGCTGGCTGGTGTGCTGTGGGGTGGGGTGAGGGTGGGTGGGGGCTGCTTCGGGGGGCTGGGTGGCCTGGGGTTAGTGGTATCTGGCTGCCTGGGGTGTGCTGCTTGGATCTGGTGGGGTGCTCAGGTGGTGGTCTGGGCGGTGGTGGGGGTGTGGCTGCTGGTGGCTGCTGTGGGGGGGGGGGTCGGTGAGGTCTCGTCTGGGCAGGATCTGTGGCTGCTGGGTGGGGGGGGGGCGGGGGGGGGCTGGGCGGTGGGGCTGACTGGTGCTCTGGGCATGTGGGCTGGGGGGTTGGGCTGGGTGGATCTGGGGGGGTGGTGCTGCTGGGTGGTGGGGTGGGGATGGGGTGCTGGGCTGGGGGGCGGTCGGTGCTGGTGGCTGGGGGATGGTGTGGGTGTGGCTATCTGGGCCTGGTGCTGGGGGGGCGGGGGCTGGCTGGGTGTGGGCGGTGGGGGAGGGGCTGGGGGCCTGCTGGGGGCTGGGCTGGTGCTGGTGCTGGGTTGGGAATCTGGGGAGCAGGGGTGGCTGGGTGGTGCTGGGGGAGGGTGCGGGGGGGGTCTAGGCGTCTGTTCTGCTGCGGGGCCTGTGTGGGGTGAGGGGGTGCTATCATGGGATCTCTGCTGGTGCTGGGCTGGCTGCTGGTGGGTGCTGGGCTGCTGAGCCTGGTATCTGTCCGGGGGGGGGGGGTGCTGGTGGGCTGAGGGGTGTGGGGGGGTTAACCTGGGTGGGTGCTCTGGGTGCTGGCTGGGGGGGCTGATGGGCTGGCTGATCTGGCTGCGGGGCCTGGGGGGGGTGGGCGGGTGGCTGGGCCTGGTGCTGTGTGCTGCTGGCTGGGCGGGGCGGCTGGGTTGCTGGGGGGGTCTGGGCTGGCTGGCTGGGTGTGGGCTGCGGGGGGGGGGGGGGCTGGTGGCTGCTGCCTGAGCTGGGCGGTGATCTGATGTGCTGGGGCTGGGCCTGTCTGATTCTGTGATCTGGGGAGGTGCTGGTGGTGGCTGCTCTGGGGGTCTGGGCGATGATGGCTGTATGGGGGGGGGGTGGGGGGGGGGTGGGTCTGTGGGCTAGTGGGTGGGGGCCTGGGGGGGGGGCTTGGGCTGTGGGGTCTGGGGGTGGGGATCTGGGGGTGCTGGGGTGCTGGCTGTGGCTGGGTGGTTGGCGGCTGGCTGGCTGGTTCTAGTGAGTCTGGATCTGCTGCTGGAGCGGGCCTGGCTATCGAGGGGGGTGGTCTGGGGCTGGGGGGTCTTCTGGCTGTGAGCTGGCAGGTGGGATCTGTTCTTGGTGGGGGGGGTGGGATCTGGGGCTGCTGGGGGGTGGGGGGGCAGTGGGGTGCGGTGGATCTGCAGTGCGTGCTGGGGGGGGGGTGTGCTGCTGCCTGGGGGGGGGCTGTTGTGGGCGGGCTTGGGTGCTTGTGGTGGGTGGCCTGCTTGCGGGCTGCTGGGCTGGGTGGGAACTGGCTGGTGGGGTGGGGGGGTTGGGACTTGGGCTGGGTTGGGAGGCAATCTGGTGCTGGGCTGGGTTGATGTCAGGCTGCAGGGGGGGGGGGGTGGTCCTGTGGTGGGCGAGCTGGTTGCAGCTGTTCAATCTGTGGGGTGGGGTGGGCTGGGGTCTGGTGGGGGGGGGGGCGGGGTGGGCTGGATGGGCTGGTTGTGGCTGAGCGGTGTGGCTGGGGGCTGGTTGGCTGGCCGCTGTCTGTGGTGGATGTGGGGGGGGGGTTGGTCATGCGTGATGCTGGGAGTGGGGTGAAGGGGGGTCTGGGGTGAGGGCTGCTGCCAGTGGGGGGGGTGGTGGCTGGGGCCCTGGGCTGGGCTGGGGCTCTGGGGGGGTGCTGGGGGCTGCTGGGTGGCTGGGGGCAGGGGTTGTGGGCGGGGCTGGTCTGCTCAGGGGGAACTGCAGCTGGGTGATTGTGGGGGGGGCTGGGGTGGCTTGGCTGTCTGTGGGGGCTTGGGTGCCTTGGCTGGGGGGCTGTGGGGGGGGGTGGGGGGCTGGGGGGATGGGCGCTTGGCTGGAGGGGGGGTGCTGAATTCTATCTGGGAGGGGCTGGGGCCTGTTGTGGGCTGGGGTGTGGCTGCTGGAGGCTGGGGGGAGGGGTGGGGTGCTGTGGGGGTGTCTGGCTGCTGGGGCTGGGGGCATGTGGGCTGTGGGTGGGGGGGCTGGGGGGATCTGTTGTTGTGTTTGGGGTGGGTGGGGTGGCTGGGGCTGGTCTGTGGCTGGGGCTGGGCTGTGGTGGGGGGACTGCGGTGGGCAGGGGGGTGTTGCTGGGGTGGGATCTGGTGTGGGGGCGGGGTGGCAGCCTGGGGGGGTGTGCTTTCTGGGTGCTGGGGGGCTGGGCTGGCCTGGGTGATCTGGATCTGTGGGGGGTGGGGGGCTGTCTGGGGTGGATCTGGGCTGGGTGGGGGGGCCTGGGTGAGGGGGTCTGGCTGCTTGATCCTGGGGGGCGGGGGCTGGGGGGGCTATCTGGGGGGGCTGTGGCTGTGGGGGCTGGGGGATGTGCTGCTGTGGGCGCTGTGTGGCTGCTGGATCTGGCGTGTCTGGGGCGCTGGGGTGGCAGCTTGGGGGGCTGTATGGTGGGTGCTGCTGTACGTGGCTGCAGGCTGGTGCTGGGTGGGATCTGGTGGGGCCGGGGGGCTGGGGTGTGTCTGTGGCGGGCTGATGCTGGGGCGGGGTGGGGGCATCTGGGTCTGGTGGGGGTGAGTGGGGGGGGGTTGGGGGGGGGTGGGTGCATCTGGTCAGCTGGGTCTGAGCTGGTGGTGGGGGGCTGCCGGTGGCCTGGCTGTGGACTGGCTTGTGTGGCTGAGCTGGGTGGGCTGCATGGGTGTGTTGTGGGGGGCTGGATCGGTGGGGTGGTCTGGCTGGGCAGGTGGGTCTGGTCCTGGATCTGGTGGCTGGGGGCTGCTGTGCAGTGGCTTGGGGCTGTGGGCTGGGGGTCTGCTGTTGGGGTCGTGGGCTGTGCTGGCTGGGGGTGCTGGGCTGCTGGGGGGCTGGCTGGGGGTGGGCTGGGGGGCTGATCTGAAAGATGGTGGGGGCGGGTGGCCTCGGGTGCTGGGGGGCTGGGGGTGTCTGGGGGTGGTGCTGGGTGACTGGGGCTGCTGGGGGGGCGGGGGGGCATGGCTGGGGTGGGGCTGGGGTGTAGCTGTGTGGGGAGCTGGCTGGGGTCTGGGCTGGTTGTCTGGGCTGGGGGCTGGCTTGCTGGGCTGGGGGGCTGGGCAGGGGGGATCTGGTGTCTGGGGGTGCTGCGGGGCTGCTGTCTGGGCTGTGTAGGGGGAGCTGCTGGGTGGCAGGCTGGGGGGTGTGTGCGGGCTGGGTTATCTTTGCAGGCGGGGGCTGGGGCTAGGGCTGTCTGGGCTGGCTGGCGTTGCTGCTGGCCCTGGCGGGGTGTTTGGCTGAATCTGGGGTCTGCTGGGGTTCAGGGGGCTGTGGGCCCTGGCTGTCTGTTGGATCTGTGCTGATCTTGGATCTGGATCTGGGGGTGGCTGTGGGATGTGGAGGTGGCGGGGGGCGGTGGTGGGCTTGGGTTGTCTGGTTACATCTGGGTGATCTGGTGGGACGGGGGAGCTGGGGATCTGGGGGGGGGGCTGGGCGGTTGATCTGCTGTGAGCTGCGTGGATCTGGGTGGGGTGGTCTGCGGCTGCTGCTGGCTGTCTGGGGGCTGGCTGGGGGGGGTGAGAGGGCTGGTGGGCTGGGCTGGTGTCCTGGGGGGTGGCTGGGGCTGCTGGGGGTGAGCTGCTGGCTGGCTGTGTGGCTGTTGTGTGGCGGTGGAGGGGGGGCTGCGTGGTGGATCTGGATCCTGGGGTGGGTCGCAGGCGGGGGGGGTCTGGGGCTGTGGGGGGGGTGGGGTCTGGTGCTGGCTGGATGGGGCTTCTGGTGGGGGGGGTGAATCTGGTCTGGGTGCTTGCTGAGGGGGGGACTGATGGGCTGGGTGGGGCTGCTGGCTTGGGGTCTTGGGGGGGGGGGGGCTGGAGGCCTGTCTGGCTGTGGCAGGGGGGATGATCTGCTGTGCTGTGTTGGGGGGGGGCTGCTGCGGCTGCTGCGACAGGGGGGGTGGTGGGGGAGCAGGGGGCTGGGCATCTATCTGGTGGCTGGCTGGATCTGGGGGCTGGCCTGGTCTGCTGCTGGGGGGGGTCTTTGTGTCTGGCTGGGGGGTGTATCTGTTGCTGTGCTGATCTGGCTGATCTCTGTGGTCTGCTGGTGGTTGCGCGTGCTGTGATCTGGGGTGTCTGCTGGGGGATCTGTAGGGGGTGGCTGGGCTGGGGGTGTGTTGGGGTGGATGGTGGCATGGGGTGATGGTGGTGTTGGTGGGGGGGGTGGGGGGCTGCGTCGTGGGGCTTTGGTGTGGGGGCTGCTGTGCTGTGCGGGTCTGAGGCTGGGGCCTGGTGTGGGTCTGCTTGGGTGGCTGGGGATGGGGCTGGTGGCTGGGGGGGGCTGGTGGGCTCTGCCTGGGTATCTGCTGATCTGCGTGGCGGCAGGCTGGTGTTGGCTTGGCTTGGGCTGGGAGGCGTTGGGGGCTGGTGAGCTGGACTGGGGTCGTGGCTTGGGGGATATGGCTGTCTCTGCTGGGGCTGTGGCTGGTGGGGTGGGGGAGGGTGGGGCTGGGGGGCTTCTGGTGGGTTGCTGGATCTGTGGCTGGGGTGCGTGGCTGGGGGGTTGATCTGGCTGCTGCTGGGTGTGCTTGTGTGACTGAGGGGGATGGGGGGGCTGATCTGGGGTGGGGTGGTGTGCTGGTGTTGCTGGGGGCCTGGTGTGTCTGCTGGTCTGGGTGTCTGACGGGCGGAGGGGTGGGCTTCTGGTGGGCTGGGGCTGTGTGGTGTCTGGCCTGCTGCGGGGGGGGTGGATCGTGAATCGTGGCTGTGTGGGCTGGGTGGGCTGTCTGGATTCTGCGGGTGGTGAACTTGTGGGGATGATGGCTGTGATCTGCTGGGGCTGCAGAGTGGGGGGGGTGGGGCTGGGGTGCTGGGTGTGCTGATCCTGTGGCTGTCTGGTGCTGGGTGGTCTGGCTGGGAGGGGGGCCTGGGTGTGGCTGGGGCTTGCTGTGGGTGGCTGTGCTGCTGGGAGAGTGGGGGGTGGGGGTGGTGGGGCTGGTGGTGATCTCTGGGCTGAAGTCTTGGGGCTGGCTGGTGGGTGCTGGGTGGGTCTGGCTGTGGGGCTGGGGTGTCTGACTGCTGGGGGCCTGGGTGGGGGTGGCTGCTGGCTGGGGCTGGTGGTGTGCTGTCTGGGCTGGCTGGTGGAGGGACTCTGCTGATCTGGGGGGGTGTGGATCTGCCATGGTCTGTGCTGTGGTGGGGAATCTGGAAGGTGTGGATCTGCTAGGTCTGGGATCTGTCTGCTGTCTTGGGCTGCTCTGTGGGTTTGGGGCTGGGCTGTGGGTGACTGTGGGGTCTGGGTTCTAGTGTTGGCTTGGGAATCTGTGCGTGCTGGGGGTGGGGGTCTGGGTGGTGGGGGTGCTGGGGGTGGGACTGCTGGGGGTTGAGGGCTGGCAGGGGGTTGTCTGGTTGGGGGGGGGGTCTCTGTGTCTGGGGGGGGGGTGGGGGTCTGGCTCTGGGTGGGGGCTGCTGGGTCTGGTGCTGGGCTGGCTGGGATGGCTGGGGCGGTGGGGCGTGTCTCTGTGGTGGCTTGTGGTGGGGGGCTGCGGGGGGGGTTGGGGTGTGGGCTCTGGCTTGGGGTCTGGGGCTGCTGTGCTGCGGGCGGGGCTGGCTGGGGGGGGGGGGCTGTGGGGGGGGGTGCAGGCTGTGGGCTGGCTGGGCTGGCTGTGGGGCGTGCTGGGGGGTCGTGTGGGGCTGTGCTTGGGCTGGGTTGGGGGGCTGGTGGGGCTGGTTGCTGTGGGTGGGCTTGGGGGGCGGGGTCTGTGCTGGGTGGGTGCTGCTGAGGGTGGGGTGTGTGCTGGCTTTTGGCTGGGTGTGGGTGGGTGGCTGGGGGCTTGGTGGGGCCCTGCTGGGTTGCTGTGGTGGGGTGCTGGTGGGTGTGGGGGGGGGGGGCTGCTGTTGGGGGACGTCTTGATGGGCTGCTGGCTGCTGGGGCTTCCTGGCTGGCTGAATCAGTCTGGGGGGGGTGGTGGCTGGGTGCTGTGCTCTGGAACTGTGGCTGCTGCGGATCTTGGCCAGATCTGGGCTGGTGGGGGGGGAGCTGGAGTTGTGTGGGGGCTGGGGTGGTGCTGGCTGGGGCTGGGTGGGTGCTGTGGGGTGGGGGATAGTGGGGGGGGTGCTGGGTGTGCGGTGGCTGGCTGGTGGCGGGGCTGGGCTGGTGGGGGATCTGCTTGCCGGGGCTGCGGTGATGGTGGGTGGTGGGGGCTGTGGGTGGGAGGGGGGGGTGTGGTGGCTGGCTGGGGGGGGGGGGGAGGCTGCTGGGGGGGGGGGGGCTGGGGGGGGGGGGGGGGGGTGGGCTGGTGCGGCTGGGGTGGGTGCGCTGGTGTGTGCTGGGGGCTGGGGGGTGCAGGGGGGGCTGGGGGGGGCCTGTGCTGGGTGCTGCTTTGGCTCTAGGGGGGGCTGGGGCTCTGGGGTCTGCTGCGGCTGTGGTGCTGTCTGGTGCTGGCTGGTTGGGGCTGGGTGCTGTGCTGGGGAGGGGTGATCTGGGGTGAGTCTGGCTGATCTGGTGGCTGGTTGGCCTGGGGTTCTGGGGGGGTGGGTCTGGGTGAGGGCTGTGCTGTTGTGGGGGGGTGTGGGGGGGGGGCTCTGGGGTGGGGGATCGGGGGTGAGGGCTGCTGGGGGGCTGGCAGGGGGCTGCTGGCTGGGTTGGGGGTGGGTATCTGGGGCTGGGTGGGGGTGGCTGAGGGGGGGTGGGGTGGGGGGCTGTTGTCTGGGTGTGCAGGGGGGGGGCTGCGTGGGGGGAGGGTGGTGGGGGGGCTGCAGCTGGGGGGGGGTCTGGTGGTGGGGAGCTGCGCTGGGGGCGCTGGGCTGGGGCTGGGGGGGGGGTTGGGTACTGGAGTGGGGGAAGCTGATGTTTGGGTGGGGCTGGATGACTCTGTGGGGGCTGGATCTGGGGGGGTGGGGTGGGATCTGTGTGGGGGCGGATCTGTGGCTGGGGGGGCTGGGTGAGGGGCTGCTGTGAGCTGGGCTTGCGGGGCAGCTGCGCTGGGAGGGTGCCCCTTGGGAGGTGGTGGTGGGGCTGGTGGTATCGTGCTGGGAAATCCTGTAGCTGGGGGGGGCGGTGAACTGTGCTGGGGCTGGGGGGGCTGGGGCTGGGTGGAGTGGCAGGTGGGCTGGAGTGGTATCTCCCAGGGGGTCTTGGGGTGTGTGTCTGGGGGGGGGAATGGGGGTCTGTGTGATCTCTGGCCTGCAGTCTGCAGGGCGTGCAGGGGCTGGGGGGCTGTGGGACTGGTGGTTCGTTGGGAGGGGTGGGGCTGTGGGCCTGCTGTGGCTGGCGATCTGGTGGGGGGGGGGTGTTGATGCTGGGGGGCTCTGTGCCTGGGTCTGTGCGCGGTCCTGGGGGGGGGGTGTCTGGGGGGGCTGATGGACTGGGGGGGGCTGCTGGATCAGGCTGTGTGGGTGTGCCTGGTCTGGGCCTGAACTGTGGAATCTGGGGCTGGGGCTGGGCTGGGGAATCTGGGGGCTGGGCGGCTGGGGGGGGGGCTGTCTGTGGGGCCGGTGGGGGCTGTGCTGGTGAGCTGCTGCGGGCTGGTGCCTGGGCTGATCTGTGTGTTGGTCTTGGGGGGGGGGGGGTGGGAATCTGTCACTGTGCTGGTGAATCTGTGGGTGGGGGGGGCATGACTGGGATCTGAGTGTGGGCCTGGGGTGGTCTGGGGGGGGGGCTGTTGGGGGGGGGGTGGTTGGGTGGTGGCTTGGGGATCTTTTCTGGCTGGTGGCTGCTATCTGTCTGGGGTTGTTGGGGGTGGCTGGATCTGGATCTGGGGGTGTGGGTGGGGTGGGGGTGGGGGTGCAAGGTATCTGGACTGGGGGTCATGTGCTGGTGGGTGTGAGAGGGGGTGGCTGGGGGGGATCTGGCTGGCTGGGGGCTGGCTGCTGTGTGTGGGCTGTGGGGCTGGGGCTGTGGGTGCTGTGTGGGTGCTAGGGTGGCCTGGATCTGGGGTGTGTGCTGTGGGAAATCTGCTGGTCTGGGCTGGGGTGGGGTGTATGGGACTGATCTGTGGGTGGCTGTGCTGTCTGGATCTGCCTGGTGGCGTGCTGGTTGGCTGGGGATCTGGTGGATCTGTCGTTCATGTCTTGGGTGGGGGCTGCTGGGGCTGGGGTGTGGGCTGCGGTCTTTGGGTCAGCTGGTTGTGCTGGCTGTGGGGGGGGCTGGGGGGTGCGGGGGGGGGGTCTGGCGTCGGGGCTTGCTCTGATCTGGGGCTGTGGATGGGTGAAGGGGCTGGGGATCTGGTGTGTGGCGGGGGGGGCTGGGGCTGCCTTCTGGGGGGCTGTGGTCTGTGGGGGTGGTGCTGGGGGTGTGGGGGGTGGGGGTCTGGGGGGGGCGGGTGGAGTGGTGTGGTTGTGCAATCTGTGGGGGCGCTCTTGCTGGGCTGGGGCTGGGGGGTGGGGCTGCTGGGGGGTGGGTGGGCTGGCTGCATGGGTGTGCTGGGTGTGCTGGGGGGGGGGCTGTCAGGGGTTCTACTGCTGGGTCTGGTGCTGCTGGGGCGCTGGATCTGGGGTGGGGTGGTGTCTTCGGCGGTGGTGGTGGGTGGCTGGGCTGGGCGCGCTGGGCCTGGTGGGGGGATCTTGGCTGCTGGCCTGGGGGGGAGGGGTCTGGGTGGGGCTGCTGTGTGCTGGGGGGGGTCTGCTGAAGGGGGCGTGGGCTGCTGGGGGTGGGCTATCTGGGTGGGGGGGGCTGGAGGGGATCTGGGGGCTGTGGATCTGTGGGCTGGATGGGCACGGCTGGCTGGGGGTGCGGGGTCTCTGGCAGCTGGTGGGGTGTGGGAGGGTGCATTGTGGGGGGCTTGGGGGATCTGGAATCTGGGTTGATCTGGGGGCTGTGGAATGCTGGTGAGGGTGGTCTGCTGTGGCTGGTTGGGTGGGGGCTGGCTGTCTTCTGCTTGGGTGGATCTGGCCTGATCATGGCTGGATCTGGGCTGATCTATTGCTGGGGGGCGGTGTGGGGGTGGGGGATGGGAATCTGGGTGGTGTGCGGTGGATCTGCTGTGTGCTGATCTGGGGGGTGCTGGGGGTCCTGGCACTGGGCTGTGGGGGATGTGGTGCTGGGGGGGCTTGTGCTGCTTGGGTGGGGGGGGTGGGGGCTGCTGGGCTGGTGGGGGCTGCTGAGGGGGGTGATCTGGTCTGGTGGGGTGCCGCTGGTGGCTGCGGGGTGGGGCTGGTTGCTGGGCGTCGTGTGTCGGCTGGGGGTGCTGGGGCTGGGCTGGGGTGGGTTTGGGTGAATCTGTGGCAGGGGTGGTATCTGTGGTGACTGGAATCTGGTGGGGGGTCTGTGGGGACTGCTGTGGGGGTCTGTGGGTGGTGGATCTGTGTGGGCTGGGTGCTGCTGGTGGTTGGGGGGGCTGGCTGGGTGGGTGGGTCTGGTGGGAGCTGCTGGGTCTGGGAGTGGGGGGCGTGGTATCTGTGGCCTGTGGGGTGGTCTTGTGCGTGTGGCTGGGGGGTGGGGTGGGGGGGGGGCAGGTGGGCTGGAGGTCAGCTGTGGGATCTTAAATCTGGGGGGCCTGCTGATCTGGCTGATCGCTGATTGGTCACTGTGGGCTGGGGGGTGTGGTGGCATCCTTGGTCTGTGGGCTGCAGGGTGGGTGGGGTGGTGGGGGGCATGGGGGTGCTCTGCTGCAGGGCTGGGGGGGGGGGGGTGGCTGGTTGCGTGGCTTGCTTGGTGCTGGTGGGTCTGGCTGGGGGCTGGCTTGTCCCAGATCTGCTGGGATGGGGAAATCTGCTGCTGGCTACGGGGGGCTGGGGGGCTGGCTAGGGGGGGGTGTGGGGGTGAGGGGTGGGTGCTGGCTGCGCTCTGGGGCTGATCTGGGTGGGCTGGTCTGGCTGTGTGGGTGCTCGTGGCTGGCTGGGCTGGGCTGATCTGGGGTGGACTGGGGGGTGGGGGTGGGGGGGGGGGTGCCTGTTGGGTTGGGTGCGGGGCCTGGGGTGGGGCTATCTGGGTTCTGGCTGGGGTCGGCTGCGTGTGGGGGCTGTGGGTGGGCTGGAGCTTGGCTGGGTCTGTGATGGGGGCTGGGCTGGCTGGGGGCTGAGGGTCTGTCTGGGGCTGCATGGGGGGCGTCTGCTGTGGTGTGCCCTGGGGCTCCTGGCGACTGGCTGCTGTGGCTGGGCTGGGGGGTTGCTGGGGGCTGTGGGGCTGACTGGGGGGGGTGGGTGCCCCCTTTTGGGTTTGTGGACACTGTGGGAGGCTTGGTGGGTGGGATCAGGTGGATGCTGGGGATGGGGTTGCTGGCTGGTCTGATCTGCTGGTGTGGTTGGAATCGCAGGCTTGTTGCTGTGTGTGGTGTTGGTGGGGGCTGGGGGGGGGGGTCTGGTGCTGGGTGGGGGGCGTTGGGGTGGCTGCTGGGCTCTGGGGTGCTGGCTGATTGGGGGTGTGGGGACTGGCTGCTGCGGCGGGGGCCTGGCTGGCTTGCTGGGGGTGGGTGGAGTGGTCTGTCTGCTTGTGGGGTGTCCTGGCTGCTGGTCTGTGGGGGTGGGGGCTGGATGCTGTGGGGGGTGGCTGGGCTGGCGGGGCTGGGGCTGAATCGATGTCTGGGGTGCGCTGTCGTCTAGGTGGGTGGGTGAGCGACTGTGGGAATCTTGTCTGGGGCTGGTTGCTGGGGGTGTGGGGGTTGGCAGGGGGTGTGCTGCTGGCTGCTTGGGTGTGCTGGTGGGTCGTGGCGGGCTGGCTGGGGGGGGGGGGGAGGGGCTGCTGATCTCGGGGAACTGGGGGCTGTGGGGGGCTTGGCGGGGTTGGGGGGCTGATGGGCTGCAGGGGCTGAGGGATTCTGCTTGTTGGTGTGGGGGGCTGGGGCTGCGAGGCATCTGGGGATCTGGTGGGGTGCTGTGGTGGATCTGGGCGTGGGTGGGGCTGCTGCTGGGCTGCTGGCTGGGCTGCTGGGGGGAGGGGCTGCTGGGTTGGTGTGGGCGGGGTAGGTGCGATCTGGGCCTGTGGGGGGGGTGTGGAGCCTGTTTGGGCTGGTGGGGGCTGGAGGGGTGGGTGGAATCTGTGTGGATGGGTTGCCTGGGATCCGTGGGCTGCTGTGGTGGGGGCTGGTCTGCTGGGGGGGGGGGGGTGTTGCTGGACCTCGGAGGGGGTATCTGGCTGGGTGCTGCGTGCGGGGCTTGTCTGGCTGTGGGGGGGGGGTGCTGCTGGGCTGGGCATTGTGGCGGGTGGGGTGGTGGTGGTGGTCTGGGGCTTGTTGTGGTGCGGGGGGTGGTCCTGGCTGGAGGGGGGGGGTGTGGTGGGGTGCTGCTGGGGATCTGGGGTCTCCTGGGGGATCTGCTGTCGCTGGGGGGGGGGGGGATCTGTGATGTGCGTTTGGGTGTGCGGGTGCTGGGGCTGCTGGGTGGGGCTGGGGGCTGTGGGTGTCTGCTGGTGTGCTGTGGTGGCCTGGGGGGGTGGCTGGCTGCTGGTAGGCTGTGGGCCTGGCTGGTGTGTGGGGGGGTGTGGGTGGCGGAGGGGGGGGTGGGGGGGCTGGGATCTGGTGCGCTGGGTGGTGGGGGCTGGGGCTGGGGGGGGTGATCTGGGGTGCTGGGGCTGGTGCTGGCTGGGCTGATGGGCTGATCTGTGTGGGGGTGGTGTGTGAGTGTGGGCTGCTGGGGGGTGGGGGGGGATCTGGGTGGGGGGGGGGGGGGGGTGGTGGGTGGGGGCGGGCTGCTGGCCTGGGTCCTATTCCCCCCTTTAGCTCGTGGCTGCTGTGGGGGGAGGGAGGTCAGTCTGTGGGCTGGGGGGGGTGGGGGGCTGGAGGGGTCTGGGCTGCTTGTGGGGGGGGGGGATGGGGGGTGCTGCCTGTGCTGTGGGGCTCTGGCTGGCTGCTGGGCTGGGGGCTGGGGCTGTTGTGGGTCTGGAGGGGTGTCTGGTTCTGGCGTGATGGTGATCTGGGGGTGCTGGGGGCTGTGATCTGTGGGGGAGGTGCTGTGGCAGTGCAGGGGGGTGGGGGGGGGATCTGGGGTGTTGTTCTGGGCGTGTGCGTAGCGGGGGGGTCTGCTGTGTGTGGGGCTGTCTGGGGGCGGGGGCTGGGGTCTTGGCTAGTGGTCCTAGGCTTGGGGGGCCTGGTCTGTCTGGAGCTGGCTGGGCTGGGGGGGTGGGGATCCTGGGTCTGGGAGGCAGGTGGGGGGCTGGGTGGGTGGTGTGTGGTTGGGCGTGGGGGGGGGCTGGTGGGGGGGTGGGGGTGGTGTTGGTCAATGGGGGATGGTGGCTGGGGGGGTGGGGCTGGGGGGGGGGGGTTGCGTTCTGGGGGGTGCTGTGGGGATCCTCTGCTGTGCTCGTGCCTGTGAGGGGATCTGTCTCTGCTGGGCTGGTGGGTGTGGTGTGCTGGTGGTGTGGTTTGTGTTGGCTGTGTGGGGTGGGTGCTGTGCTTGTTGGTGTGGTCGTGCTGGTGGTTGGGGTGCTGCTGGTGGTGTGTGTTGGGGTGTGTGGGTGTGTGGGTGTGTGTGCTGGCTGCTGGTGTGTGTGTGGCTGTGCTGTGGTGTGGGTGTGTGTCTGGTGCTGGTGGTGTGGTGCTGGTGGGCTGTGCTGGTTGGTGTGGTTCTGGGTCTGGTGTGGTGTGGGCTGTTGGGTGTTTGCTGCTGGTGGTGTGGCTGGTGGCTGTGTGGGTTGTGCTGTGGGTGTGGTGCGTGGCTGTGGGTGTGGTGCTGGTTGTGGTGTGTGGGCTGTGTGGGTGTGTGTGGCTGGTGGTGGGGTGCTGGGTGGGTGTGCTGGGTGCTGTGTGGGTGCTGGTGCTGGGGTGGCTGGCTGTGTGGGGGCTGGGTGTGCTGGTGCTGTGGTGGTGGGGCTGTGGTGTGGTGTGGGTGCTGTGGGCTGGTGTGGTGGGTGGGTGGGTGGGCTGTGTGTGTGTGTGCGTGGGTTGTGTGGTGCTGGTGGCTTGGCTGTGTGTGGTGTGGGGGTGGTGGTTGTTGGTGGCTGCTGTGGTGTGGTGCTGGGTGCCTGGTGCTGGTGCTGGTGTGCTGGGGTGTGTGGTGTGGTGCTGGCTGTGGTGTGTCTGCTGGTGGTGGGTTGCTGGGTGCTGGGTTTGCTGCTGGTGTGTCCTGGTGGTGTGTGTGGGTGTGTGGCTGTGGGGTGTGTTGGGTGGGGTGCTGGTGGGGGTGGTGGGTGTGGCTGTGGTGGGTGGTGGGGTGGGTGTTGGCTGCTGGGTTGTGTGGACTGGAGTGGCTGTTGGGGCTGGGGTTGGTGTGGGTGGGGGCTGGGGGGTGGTGTTGGGCTGTTGTGTGGGTGTGCTGTGGGTGCTTGGTGTGTGTGTGGGTGGGTGGTGCTGGTGCTGTGTGTGGGCTGGGTGCTGGTGTGTTGGTGTGGTGGCTGGTGCTGGGTGTGGGTGGGCTGGTGCTGGTGGTGCTGGCTGGTGTGGTGTGTGGGTGTGGGTGCTGGTGTGTGTGTGTGTGGCTGTGTGGCTGTGCTGGTGGTTGGGTTGTGGTGTGCTTCTGTGGCTTGTGCTGGCTGTGTGGCTGTGTGTGGGGTGCTGTGTGTTGGGTGCTGTTGGTGGTGGTCTGCTGGTGGTTGTGGTGGTGGCGTGCTGTGTTGGGCTGTGTGTGGTGGTGGTGTGCTGGTGGTGTGCTGGGTGTGGTGTGTGTCTGGTGCTGTGTGGGGCTGCTTGTGGGGGTGCTGTTGTGGTGTGCTGGGCTGTGTGGGTGTGTGGTGGTGGGTCTGGTGGCTGTGTGCTGTGGTGTGTTGGGTGCTGTGTGGTGTGCTGGGTGCTGCTGGGGGTGTGGTGTGGCTGGGGTGTGCTGTAGGTGTGCTGTGTGGTTGGCTGGTTGTGGCTGTGTGGTGCTGTGTTTGTGGGTGGTGTGGTGTGGTGTGTGCTGTGTGGTGGGTGTGCTGCTGGGTGGTTGCTGCTGGTGGTGCTGTGTGGGTGCTGGGGCTGGGTGTGTGCTGTGTTGGTGCTGTTGGCTGGGTGTGGTGTGCGTGTGGGCTGCTGAGTCTGTGGTGTTCTGTGGCTGGTGTGTGCTGGTTCTGGTGCTGGTGGGTGCTGGTGTGGGTGTGTGTGGTGGCTGTGGTCTGTGTGTGCTGTGTCTGTGTGGGGTGCTGGTGGGCCTGTTGGTGTGGTGCTGTGGGCTGTTGGGTGGGTGGTGATGTGGCTGGGGTG
>JAODAL010043151.1:0-34135 GCA_025379985.1 Phyllomedusa bahiana | reverse complement strand
TGTTTGATTTTTTGTGTGACATTTCACCGATCCCTTATGCAGGCTCTGTGTTGGCTGTGTCTCTCGCTCTCTCAGCTCAGTGTGGCTTTATTTACATTTGCTTCTTAGCAGACAAGGCACGTCCTGGCAAAACCCCTTTAAGCATTAAATGCTCTAAAACTACAGCATCTTACAGAATAAGGGGCACAGCACTGGAAACAGCAGGTCTGACACTAGCTTGTGCTGTCCTCAGCAAGGGGGGCATAACCTATGTGACAGGTTCCCTTTAAGTGCATCCACACCCTGGCTGCTTAAATAGGCAGTAAGAGAGAATAAGTCTGCAATAAGAGAACAAGCTACCAGAAATGTAATAAGGACAAATAATAAATGTAAATATGTAGCAATAATAAATATTGGAAAGATACAATGAATAAATGCAAAAATGAATGCGAGATCAAGTGCTTGTCCCCAAGCGTATCGCTGTGAAACACAGCGTTGTCAGGGATGGTTAGAAGAGATTTTAGGCTGATCCAAGAACCCGTCTGGGAAAGTGAAGTGAGCTGCATGCATGTATTTAGTTTTGGTCCTATAAAAAATGTACACTCGGGATTGCTTATCATAATTGTTTTGCTGGTAGAGCTACAAGCTATTGGCCCCAGCTACTGGTCAAAATAACCCATGTGTACCTGTAAGGCTGGGTTCACACTCTGTTTTTTGATGCCCTATCGCATATTTTATATACACTGCTGGTTTTGTTTCCTTATAAGTATCATCATTTTCTTGTGTTCACTATTTCTCTATATTAATTGCTTACCCTGATTTTAAAGTGTTGCTTTTCTCCTTGTGAATGATTGTTAATATTTTGTAGAGAAATGGATAAGGTTGAGTCAAACGTGTGAAAGAAAAGTCATAGCTGTTGCAGGAAGAGAAGTGACACGTAATGACAGATGTCATGAAGATTCACAATTCATATTTTCTGCTCTACATTATTTGGCTTATGCACTGTACTGTTTGTGGAATAGCTCTGTATGGCTGAGCATGAATTACTCCAGCATGTTGCATTGCATATACCACTGCAACTGTAAAAGATTAAACTTTTATAGAAATTAAGTTGACCAAAGTATTTGTACAGCATTCTAGCCACCTGTATTTTTTGAAGGTTGATTCTCACTGTCCTTAACATGGTCCAGTGTCTTTAGAAGGTTTTAGATAAGGATGTAGTCGCCAGCATGACTTTATGAAAGAGAGGTCTTGTTATACTAATTTATTTGAAGCAATTGGCAGGAACCTGGACAGGCTGATGTTGTAGTATTAGGCTATGTTCACACGGCTTAAATGCGGGACGTAATTACGCCGTGTGGACGGGGGCGGGGCGGGAGCGGGGGAGTGAGCGGGGGGCCGGCACTTTGCCGGCCCATTGACTTGCATTACCAGCGGCGCATATACGCCGCTGGTAATTCACATGTCACGTATTTCCCCGCCCGGCGGATTCGCCGAGCAGGTAGAGGAGACGTAATCCATAGTTCTCTATGAGAACTGTGGATTACCGTAATGAATGGGCCGTTTCCAGCCCGTAATTTGCGCACTTCGGCGCGTAATTGCGGACCGAAATACGGCCCATTTTAAGCCATGTGAACATGGCCTTAGGGTATGTTCACATGGTGTCTTTGTAAGGCGTGTTTTGGCACTTAATTGCACTGCAATATGCCCAAAATATGTACCACAACTACGGTAATTCATAGCTCTCATTGAGAGCTATGATTACCTGCCGTTCTCCTCAGCGCGTATTATGCGCTGGTAGAATGAAGTAACATGGAAAATGAAAGGTAATGGGGGCCGGCCCTGAGCGTTTGAGAAATACACGCCAGCCAACACATACTTCTAAAACACTGGTGTATTGCTGCGCACACAAGTACATGCCACAACACGCTGTGTGAACATACAAATCCATCTGGCATCACTCCATGCCTGTACTATGAGATTCCAAGGTTAATTCAAACTGTAATTGTGGGACGGATTTCGCCCGCAATTACGGCTTGAATAAGGGGAGGGGGGGGGGGGGGGCGCAGCTCGCCGGCCCCATAGATATCCATTATCCATGGCGCGTATCCCACCGGAATAATTAACATGTCACTTACTCCCCGCCCACCGGATTCGCCGAGCGGGAAGGAGAGACGGAATCCATAGTTCTCTATGAGAACTGTGGATTACCGTAATGACTGGGACGGATTCCAACCGTATTGCAGCGCAAATACAGCACGCAATATGGCTGCAATCCGTGCCCAAAATAAGCCGTGTGAACGGCCCCTTCTAGTGGAAATGCCCTCTACAGTCCGATCTACTTGTTGCTTGGTAATTGACAATTTCTGTCTGTTCCTGGTGCTATTGTTTACTGGTCATCTCTAGTGGATCAGCTGGCGCAGCTAGTTTAGCCGTACAATCGTGCTTGCAGAGTTCATTTAGGTTGCAGCAAGGACAAAATACTGGTCGGACTCTGATTAGAATCTGGTTTTCAACCTTTTTTTTTTTGTGTTGCAGATTTCAGATTTGGCCATCCCATATAACATTGAATATTACATTTTCCACCCTTTGGAAGAATGTACATGATCCAAGTTTTTTTTTAAAATGTCAGTTTTGCAATGTAACCATTAGAAAATATGAGCTGTGTAAACTACAGCTCGGATTTTCTATTTAGGTTTACGGGGATGGTTTTACAGTCAGATTTTGATGGTTTTCAAATCCGAAATCCGTGATATAATCCGACTGTAAAACCATGTCGTTTAGACATATCCATGGTGCTTCTTAATCCAGCTGTGCTCCTGGGAGCAGAAAAGGGCACACACATGCTTTCTTGCCCTACCCAGCGATACAGCTGATCCTTACAAAACATAGAAGTGCAAGTGCTCTCGGGCATATCCAGTCTATATGGCACAATTGTTCTTGCTGTAACTGTGCTGCTGATGCCTATATATTGGGAGTGCACACTGTGTCTTGCAGCATGGTGATTTATCCTTGCCATGCTGAATGCAAAAGCAAGTTTAGAAAGTCTACGCCCCCTTCTGCAGTGCCGGAGCTGGTATGGCTGGATAATGACAGGTGGGAACATCTCTTTAAGGGTATGTTCACACGGTGTGTTGACTCCATGTTTACATACGTTTTTAGATGCATGTGTGGATCCGTGTTTCGGACCATAAACAGACCCAAATACGCATCTAACAATGTGCAGTGTGATTTGCTTTGCTTTCAATGTAAAACACACATCGGTGTTCAGACAAGTGATCGCCGATACGTGTTTAATTGCTTCTTTCGGATCCGTTCAAAGAATTGTCATGTCAGTTCTTGATCCGTTTTGGATCCGATTGACGGAGTACTTTTGGATGCGATTTTCGGATTCAAAATGGATCCAAAATCAGATCCAAAACGCTGTGTGAACATACCCTAAGGCTTGGTTCACACAGCTTAAAATGGGCCGTATTTCGGTCCGTAATTACGCGCCGAAGTGTGCCAATTACGGGCCAAAAACGGCCCATTTCATTCGGGGAAATTCACAGTTTCATAGAGAACTAAGGATTACGTCTCCTCTCCCTGCCCGGCGAAGCCACCAGGCGGGGAGATAATTGACATGTCACTTTCTAGCGGCGTATACGCGCCGCTAGCAGTGATTGTCTATGGGCCGGCGACGTGCCGGCCCCCCGCTCACTCCCCCGCTCCGCCCCCATCCACACGGCGTAATTGCGGGGTGAAATTACGCCCCGCAGTTAAGCCGTGTGAACCTAGCCTAAGACTCTACTTTTTGGTTTAGCTTCAAGCCATATCCATTAAAACTACAGTGGTGGCCAAAAGTATTGGCACCCCTGCAATTCTGTCAGATAATACTCAGTTTTGTTCCTGAAAATAATTGCAATCACAAATTCTTTGGTATTATCTTCATTTAATTTGTCTTCTATGGAAAACCACAAAAAGAATTGTCATAAAGCCAAATTGGATATAATTCCACACCAAACATAAAAAAGGGGGTGGACAAAAAGTATTGGCACTGTTTGAAAAATCATGCGATGCTTCTCTAATTTGTGTCATTAACAGCATCTGCGGCACCTAACAGGTGTTGGCAATAACTAAATCACACTTACAGCCAGTTGACATGGATTAAAGTTGACTCAACCTCTGTCCTGTCTGTGACACATTGAGCATGGAGAAAAGAAAGAAGACCAAAGAACTGTCTGAGGACTTGAGACTCAAACTGTGAGGAAGCATGAGCAATCTCAAGGCTACAAGTCCATCTCCAAAGACCTGAATGTTCCTGTGTCTACCGTGCGCAGTGTCATCAAGAAGTGTAAAGCCTATGGCACTGTGGCTAACCTCCCTTTGGCACTGTGGCTAACCTCCCTAGATGTGGACAGAAAAGAAAAATTGACAAGAGATTTCAACGCAAGATTGTGCGGATGGTAGATAAAGAACCTCGACTAACATCCAAACAAGTTCAAGCTGCCCTGCAGTCCAAGGGTACAACAGTGTCAACCCGTACTATCAGTCGGCGTCTGAATGAAAAGGGACTGTATGGTAGGATACCCAGGAAGACCCCACTTCTTACCCCGAGACATAAAAAAGCCAGGCTGGAGTTTGCACAAAATTACCGAGAAAAACCTAAAACGTTTTGGAAGAATGTTCTCTGGTCAGTGAGACAAAAGTAGAGCTTTTTGGGAAAGGCATCAACAAAAGAGTTGCAGGGAAAAAAAAGGGGCCATTCAAAGAAAAGAACACGGTCCCTACAGTCAAAACATGGCGGAGGTTCCCTGATGTTTTGGGTTTTCTTTGCTGCCTCTGGCACTGGACCCTTGGGCCGATGTGCATGGCATTATGAAGTCTGAAGATACCAACAAATTCTGCAGCATAATGTAGGGCCAGTGGGAGGAAAGCTGAGTCTCCCTCAGAGGTCATGGGTCTTCCAGCAGGGGCAATGACCCAAAACACACTTCAAAAGCACTAGAAAATGGTTTGAGAGAAGCACTGGAGACTTCTAAAGTGGGCAGCAATGAGTCCAGACCTGATCCCATAGAACACTGTGGAGAGATCTCAAAAAGGCAGCTTGGAGAAGTCACCCTTCAAATCTCAGGGACCTGGAGCAGTTTGCCAAAGAGAATGGTCTAAACTTCCAGCAGAGCATTGTAAGAAACTCATTGATTTTTACCGGAAGCGGTTGTTCGCAGTTATTTTGGCTAAGGTTGTGCTACCAAGTATTAGACTGAGGGTGCCAATACCTTTGTCCGGCCCATTTTTGAAGTTGTGGGTGAAATGATCAATGATTTGATTTTTGCTTCATTCTGTTTTGTGTTTTTTCATTGCAAGCAAATTAAATGAATATATTAATACCAAAGAATTTGGGATTGCAATCATTTTCAGGAAGAAACTGAGTATTATCTGACAGAATTGCAGGGGTACCAATACTTTTGGCCACCACTGTACATCTCCTAAAGTAGGCCTTGTGTCAAGTGGATACACAAGGGTTTTTTTTATATTTTTTTTAATCTATTATTTATGAGGATATTGCACAAGTTAACATCTATTGGTTTAGTAAACGTTATTGAACACTTAATTTACTAAAATACTGTATTTAAAATAAGCACATTGCTCATATTCAAACTGGACTAATGTTTAAATCTTTGTTGGACATCATGGATCTGTGCTAGAACTATTACTGTTTAACCTGTTTTTAAATTATGCAGTATGTACTCTGTATTTTTAGATGACAAAAAGCTTTGTAGTGCTGTATACTGTACACTATGTAAGAAGCCACAGAGGGAGTCCTTTATAAACTTAGGCTGTACCAAAATGTTAAATATGGTTCAGTGCAGGGGAAAAAATAAACTTGCTGATATGATATGCCTCTAAATTTTGTCTTGTTTTAGGAAAACTATGACTTCTGAATAAGAAAATCTTCCTCTACATACTCTTTTACATGCAGCCCAGTTTTGGGCACATATATACTGTGTGTATGTTGTGAGCTTGCACAGCTCTGGGATCACTCACAAGTCCTTCAGGCATGAGACAGAGGCAGATATCTGGTTCAAACGGTGTCTTGCTTCCGTGTGTTTATTTCACCAGCAGAACAAAAACGTATGGCAATACATGCACAGCAAACATATAAACATAAACAAAACTCCTGCTCGTCTGAGCGTCTTACTAACACAGGTGTTGTTCCCTCACTAGCACCTTGGAGACGGTGTAGCAGACACTGGCTTCCACCAGTGTGATGTCTCCAGCCCAGAAGTAGACTGGAGATGCAGCCCGCCCAGTCAGCTTACCTGCTGCCTTATATACCCCGTTTGAAAACCGGAGTGGAGCCATTGGGGAGTAAGCACACCACCCTGCGCTATGCTTACTCCCAATGAAAGGGCCGACCGGGAATGGCTGGTTAGCCATACTAACAGACAACTTAAATGTATGTCGACAGTCTGTACTGAGGACCACCTATTTAACAATTGGCCTTTCACTCCACCAAGGCTTCTTACCTTAGTGGCATGTATCTTGCTCTCTCCAGGCATTACGCCCAGAACCTGCTGGGATATACACTCCATCGCAGACCTTCCCAGCTGCGGCCTTACATATACCCAGCCCCCCCCCCCCCCCCCCCCCCCCCCCCTGCTCAGACCGTGGGGTGGAGCACTTTGTGCCAAAAATTGTGTATCCGTGATAATGCATCGGCGTTGGCCTGTTGTGACCCGGGGCGATGTTCTACAGAGAACTTAAAGTCCTGTAGAGCCAGGAACCACCGGGTCACCCTTGCGTTCTTCCCTTTGTTCTGTGCCATCCACTTTAATGGGGAATGGTCTGTGATGACTCTAAAGGGTCTAACTAGCAAGTAGTAACGCAGCGACTCGATGGCCCACTTAATGGCCAGGCATTCTCTCTCCACTATGGTGTAGTTTTTCTCCGCCCCTGACAGCTTCCTGCTGAGGTAAATTACCGGGTGTTCTTCTCCCTCAACCAGTTGTGATAGGACAGCCCCTAATCCTACCTCAGAAGCGTCTGCCTGAACAATAAATTCTTTCTGAAAGTTTGGGGCCATGAGCACGGGTCTCTTGCAGAGTACCTCCTTTAGCCTTTGGAAGGCTTGTTCAGCCTCCGGGTTCCACTTGACCAAAGTGGACTTTGTCCCTTTTGTGAGGTCCGTAAGCGGGGCTGCTATGGAGGCAAAGTTGGGTACGAACCTCCTATAGTACCCTGCGATACCTAAGAAGGCCCGGACCTGCTTCTTGGAGATCGGTTGAGGCCAATTTCTAATTGCCTCCAGTTTGTCCATTTGGGGCTTGATGACTCCCCTCCCAATGTCGTAACCTAGATAGCGGGCCTCCTCTAGCCCTATGGCACACTTGTTAGGGTTGGCGGTCAGACCTGCTGCCCTTATGGCATCTAAGACAGCTTGCACTCTGGTCAGGTGGGACTCCCAATCCGTGCTAAAGATCACCACGTCATCCAAATATGCTGCTGCATATTTTCTATGGGGCTGTAGGATGACGTCCATCATCCTCTGGAATGTGGCCGGAGCCCCATGTAGGCCAAAGGGAAGGACCACGTAGTGAAAGTGGCCATCTGGGGTGGAAAAGGCCGTTTTCTCCCTGGCCTCCTTTGTGAGGGGGACCTGCCAATAGCCCTTGGTCAGGTCTAACGTACTAATGTACCTCGCGGGTCCTAACCTCTCAACCAATTCATCGACCCGGGGCATCGGGTAGGCATCAAATTTTGAGAGTTCGTTTAGCTTACGAAAATCGTTGCAGAAACGTAAGCTGCCATCGGGTTTGGGTATGAGCACTATGGGGCTCGACCACCCACTTTGGGATTTTTCTATGACCCCAAGCTCCAGCATCTTCTTAACCTCCTCGGCAATTGCTTGCCTCTGGGCTTCAGGGACCCTATATGGCCTCAACCGTACCTTTTGGCCGGGTTCTGTGATGATGTCATGTTCAATGACCTTCGTGCGACCTGGTAGATCTGAAAAGACCTGCCGGTTCCTTTGTAGGAATTCCCTGGTTTCCTGCCGCTGTGATTCTGACAGGGACTCGGAGATACGGACGGGTGGTAACTCTCCGTTTGGGGCACCCCTATGCTCTCTTACCGCCGTAAAGCTTTGACGGTCCTTCCAGGGCTTAATTAGGTTGATGTGATATATTTGATAAGGTTTCCTTCTACCAGGCTGGAACACCTTATAGTTGACCTCACTGACCCGCTCTTTGATCTCATAGGGGCCCTGCCACTTTGCCAGAAACCTGCTTTCGACCGTGGGGACAAGTACTAGCACCCGATCGCCGGGCTGGAACACTCTGACCCTTGCGGACCTGTTATATACCCTTGCCTGGGTTTCTTGGGCCCGCTGTAGGTTCTCACGCACTATAGGCAGGACTGCTGCGATTCTATCCTGCATCTCGGCAATATGTTCAATCACGCTCCTATAGGGGGTATTTTCCTGCTCCCAGGTCTCCTTGGCAATGTCCAAGAGTCCCCGGGGATGTCTACCATAGAGGAGCTCGAAGGGAGAGAACCCTGTGGACGCTTGCGGTACCTCCCGTATAGAGAACATGAGATAGGGTAGTAGGCGGTCCCAGTCTCTCCCATCCTTATCCACCACCTTTTAAGCATTGACTTTATGGTCTTATTGAACCTCTCCACCAGACCATCGGTCTGGGGATGATATACCGAGGTACGGAGATGGGTAATATTGAGGAGGCGGCAGAGTTCTTTGGTCACCTTAGACATGAAGGGGGTACCCTGGTCTGTCAGTATCTCCTTCGGGATACCCGTGCGGGTGAACATTTGGAACAACTCCTTGGCAATCCCTTTGGAGGAGGTGTTCCTAAGGGGAATGGCCTCGGGATATCGGGTGGCGTAGTCAAGGACCACTAAGAAATGCTGATGTCCTCGGGCTGACCTTGGGAGCGACCCTACAAGGTCCATGCCGATCCTCTCAAAGGGAAGCTCTATTATTGGCAGGGGGATTAGGGGGCTCCGAAAATGAGGCCTAGGGGCATTTATTTGGCACTCTGGGCAAGACTGGCAGAAATCTTCAATTGCCCTATAAATCCCTGGCCAGTAGAAGTTACGCTCTACCCTCTCCCGGGTTTTCTCCACCCCTAAGTGTCCCCCCAGCACATGGGAGTGGGCTAGCTCCAACACCTGGTGGACATGTGACCTGGGGACCACCAATTGCTCCACCACCTCGGTTGTTTTTTTTTTTTACCCAGTATAACATATCATTGTTGACCGCAAAATGAGGGTAGACCAGATCCTCGTCTGGTCCCTGGGGTCTCCCATCTATCATCTTGACGCTTCTCCAAGCGTGTTCTAGGTTTGGATCCCTCCGTTGCTCCGTACCAAAGTTCCCTCTGGATATTGGCAAGGAGGCGAACTCGAGCTCAGAGGGGTTTTCCTCTGGGTCCCTTGCCAGGACGGACAACGGAAACCCATCGGGCTCTCCGGGCTCCTGTGCAGACACATCACCCTGTACATCATTATACCTTGCACCTCTTTTATTCTCCCACAAATCCCAGAACAAGGGAAAGTCACAGCCTATGACAGAACTGTAGGGTAGGCTCGCAACGACAGCCACCACATGTCGTGCGGCACCGCAGGGAGTCTCTAGGGTGAGTCTGGCAGTTGGGTAGTTTCTAGTGTCCCCATGGATACAGACCACCCCTATACGGCGGGATCGGAGTTGGCCTGAGCTCACCAGCTTGGCCTGTACCAGGGTCACCAAGCTCCCGGAGTCCATGAGTGCTTGAATGGAGCGTCCGTTGACTTTGACCGCACACTCCTGCCGGTCACCACCAGTCTCCGCATGTGAGGTATAGGACGGCCTGGCAAACAACGACGTACGGCGTGTAACGCCACAGTCCATGGGGTCCGGTCCCCCTGCGTTGGACATCGTGCAGCGACATGTCCCAGTCCATCGCATCGCCAACAGACAATGGGGCCCTGAGCTCTGGTGAGAAGTCTGATTTTGGGGTGGGCAACCTTCCCCCCTTTCTCAGCCAACCTTGACCCCCTCCCATCGGGATCCTCTACTTTCCCTTTTGGGACAGAGACAGTCTTACCCGTACTGGCGTAGATGGATGCAGACCCAGGAGAAACTCTTCAGTGGCGCTGTAACGTTCCACCACGGAGACGAGCTCATCCAGACTTTTGGGGTCTGTGTACCCCACACAGCGCTGGATCCTCACCGGTAAGGCACATACAAAGCGATCACAAACAACCCTCTCGATCACCTGGGAAGGTGAAAGACTCTCCGGTTGCAGCCATTTGCTGGGGAGATGGTAGAGGTCATACATTTGGGATCGCGGTGGCTTTGCTGGATCGAACTTCCAGGTGTAGACTCTTTGGGCCCGGACCGCCAGAGTAACCCCCAGTCGGGCTAAGATCTCCCCTTTCAGCCTGGTGTAGTCCTTGGCTTCTCCCACCCTCAGGTCGAAGTAGGCCTTTTGTGGTTCACCGGTTAGAAAGGGGGCCAGGACGTCAGCCCATTGGTCCACTTGGAGCTGCTCTCTCTCGGCGATCCTCTCGAAGGTTCCGAGGTATGCTTCAATATCATCGTCTGGGGTCATCTTTTGCAGGACGTGTATCACCGCTTGACGGGAGGTGGACTGCCCACCTGCTGACGCCTCTGGCCTTGCAGTCAGGGCCTGAAGCTGTTGCTGAAGAGCCAGGTTTACCTGTTGCTGCTCTTTCACGGCTGCCTGGTGCGTCTCAATCAACAGGCGATTGGTTTCTGCCTGGGCTCGTACGTCTCCTGTGGCCTTTTGCTGACTTGCCGGCATCAGCTGGAGGTTTGTATTTGCCTGAATCAACTGTTTCACCAGCTCGTCCATTTTGGATGTCTCTGCTTGCTGCAGAGTTGCTGCTTTAATCCAAGACATAAGCTGGGACCACGTTTGCTGCCTGTCTCTTTAAGAGAAGCGTCTCTTTAGAATGCCCTTGCATACCTCCACCATATGTGAGCTTGCACAGCTCTGGGATCACTCACAAGTCCTTCAGGCATGAGACAGAGGCAGATATCTGGTTCAAACGGTGTCTTGCTTCCGTGTGTTTATTTCACCAGCAGAACAAAAAACGTATGGCAATACATGAACAGCAAACATATAAACATAAACAAAACTCCTGCTCGTCTGAGCGCTTACTATACACAGGTGTTGTTCCCTCACACTAGCACCTTGGGAGAGACGGTTGTAGCAGACACTGGCTTCCACCAGTGTGAATGTCTCCAGCCCAGAAGGTAGACTGGAGATGCAGCCCGCGCAGTCAGCTTACCTGCTGACCTTATATACCACCGGGAAAACCCGGAGTGGAGCCATTGGGAGTAAGCACCCACCCTGCTCTATGCTTACTCCCAATGAAAGCCGACCCGGAATGGCTGGCAGCCGTACTAACAGACCACCTAACTGTATGTCGACAGTCTGTACTGCCGACAACCTATTTAACAATGGCCTTTCACTCCACCAAGGCTTCTTACCTTGGTGGCATGTATCTTGCCCCTCTCCAGCATACCCCAGAACCTGGCTGGGTTTATACACTCCATCGCAGCCCTTTCCCCAGCATGCGGCCTTGCAATGTGTATATATAATGTGTTTGTAGTTGTGTGTGGTGTATATATATATATATAATATATATATATATATAATATATATATATATATATATATATATAATTATTGCTCAGCACACTAGTTTTAATATGAATACCTAATATAATTTTCTAATATACAAGAAGAAGAGTGCTGTCGATTTATAATACAAATACATTTTGGGCACCAGTCCAAACGATTGTCAAAGCGGAAGACTCTGAAGGCACTAAAAAATTGTGGTGGGGACGGAGGAGGGTAGATTAAAATAAGTGCCAACAAAAAAACTTTTTTTTTTTTTCAATTCATTTGATTTGTGACAAATGACATAATCATTTTAAATACCTGTAACTTCAGTCATCTTGACCCTTGCAATAAATTTATATGGTCTGTCAATTTTCATAGTGGACCAAAAAAAAAAAATGTTTCTGGTTCTCCACTGCCCCAACCATGCCAATCCAAAAAAACTTGTGCTCTGTGGCCCACTTTCCGAAGAGAGGGGATCATGCTCTGCTTCAATATATCACATGGCATTCATGGTTCCGTCAATGAACTGTAGCTCCCCACAGCTGGCAGCACTCATGCAGCCCTAAACCATGACACCCCCACCACCATGCTTGACTGTAGGTAAGACACACTTGTCTTTGTACGCCTCACCTTTCCGTCACACACGCTTGACCAGGGCCGTTCCTAGGCTAAACTGCACTCAGGCGAGGTGAGGAAATTTGCGCCCCCCCCCCCCCCCAACGTAATGTGACACAGTGCATCACCATCAACCAAATCTAAAATATACAAAAAGCTTTAACACAATGTGATACGTATAAAACTACTAAATAATAGTCATACAGTTATCAAATAACACTGCTACACAAAACCAGAATCCCAGACTAATAGTACCAATGTCCTACTAAGACCACATATCACCAGCACACAGTTACTGAATAATACCACAACACCATGACCACATATCACCAGCACATGGTGATCGAATAATACTGCTACACCGTGACCACATATCATCACCACATAGCGACTGAATAATACAACATACCATTACTGAATACAAAACATTATACTACAACTAATATTACTCTCATACAGTGGATACCAATTGTACACAGGCTCTGCAGACATATAATACAGTAAAGTTACATCCAGGCACTTACCAGAGACGTCTCTGAAGAGTTGTCTCTTTCTCTTCTTCTTCTCCATCTGTCCCAGACGCCATGACGTCTTCTGCCGGCCTCGACTCTTCGCTGTACAATTTACAAAACAAACATCTTAGACCCCTCACTTTACCATCACTTCTCTACCAATTCCTATCGCTAAACAAACTCCCATCTATAGCACCGCATATGGTAGCCATGTAATATGCTCCCTGTAGCCAGGTAGTAGGCCCCTATAGCCAGGTAGTAGGCCCTTATAACCAGGAAGATTTCCTGACCCCCCCTCCCCGTAGCCAGTAGATTCCCCCCCCCCCCCGTAGCTAGTAGATGCCCCCTTGGGCTAATTAGAAAATTTAAAAAAACTACTCACCTCGGTCCATGCTCCACTCCGGAAGCTGCTGAGGGGTGTAAGGGGGTGACGTCAACACCCGTTTACCCGTCACGCAGCCCAGGATCTGTCCGTGGCAGTGGCTACCAAACCGGGACATCCCAGCGTCGCAGGGGGGAGCGGTGAAACGCGCGCCCCCGCCCCCTGATGTATCGGCGCTCAAGGAGGGCCCCCGGGGGCCCCGGGCGATTGCCCGCCCCTAGGAACGGCCCTGCGCTTGACACCACCTATACCAAATAAGTTCATCTTGGTCTCATCAGGTCACAGGACATGGATCCAGTAATCCATATCCTTGTTGTTTTGTCTTCACCCAAATTTTTTGTGCATAGGCTTTTAGAAGGGGCCCTTCTGGGGAAAACCCCATGAAACCCAATTTGATGCTGGGGTTGGCAAAAGGTCTGAGCAAGGACAGGCGACTCCACCCTTTTACCTCTTCAAAATCTGACCGCACTCGTATCATTTTGAAAAGCAATCCCCTGAATAGACACTAAGCCCATGCACTAAACTTCTTTTGGTTCCATGGTGGGGCCCCTGTTTTAGTGAACCTTCTTTTAAACTTGTTTTTGTTTGGGGTCACCGTGCTGCAGCTTATTTCAGGGAGTTGGCAATTTCTTGTAGCCTCGGCCATCTTTTTTGTAGAGCAAAAATTTTTTTTTTTCTTTTTCCCTTGGGGTCCTTTTAACTCCAGTGAGCAATGTAGCCCCGAAAACTAAAATTTTTAGCACACCTTTTCATATTACACCCTGAGCGGGGCGTTGTAGGGTCCTAAAACATCCGGGGCTCGGGCCCTTTGTGTTTTTCGGGGAGGGCTGGGTTCCCCCGGGTTCCGCCCATTTGAACTGCGGATGTTTTTTTTACAGAGAAAAACCTTCTTTTTCCTGCACTAATTTTTGCCTCCCACAAGATCCCGTCCACCCCTCAGCGCACTGTACAGTAAAAATCACCAATGACAATTTACTTTTTCAAACTTCTCACCTTCATATAAAATATCCCTAAACGCAAAAAAAAACAACACCGATAAGGAGCAAATCTCCCGACAAGTGATTGTGACTAAAACCCTCCTACAAAAACCCAAGACCCAAAACTGTTATCTTAAGGCTCAAATAATCCCCAACCCGACCGAACCCCAACCCCCATAACCTACAGCGTACACGGTCTGATTACAATCCACCGCCATACAGTGCCCAATAGTGGTAATACTATTTTGTATGTAGGTTTCTGCAAAATATAAGTGATTACACTGCATACATTTAGTGCCCCAGGGGACGCCCCCCTTTTCTGATCAGCGCGTTCACTTTCCCCTTTTTTTCTCCATCCGGTTCACACCTTCATGCTGATTGCTCCCGGCCAATACTCTCCCCGAGGATTTGGACACAAAATCTTTAAAAACCTCACATTTTCCGCAACTTTAATTAAGGTATGCAGTTTCCCCCAGTTAGGAAATTTTGGGGCCTGAAGCAGATAGGGCCACAGGAGATTATGGGGCCCCAGGCAGATAAATAGGGGCCACAGCAGTATATAGGGCCCCCGGCAGGAAATAGGGGCCAAGGCAGGTTTAAAGGGGCCAAAGGCAGTAAATGGGGGGCACAGGCAGTATAGGGGCCACGGGCAGTATATAGGGGGACGAGGCGATTAAAAGGGCCCGGCTTTTATGGGGGCACTGGGCAGTTATAGGGGCCCAAAAGGTTTATAGGGCAGAGGCATATAAGGGGGGGCCCGAGGAGTATAGGGGTCACGAGGGGGGGTATATGGGGGGCCACACAGGTTATAGGGACACGGCGGTATATAGGGACACAGGGAGTATATGGGGGGCCCCAGGCAGGTAAAGGGGCAAAAGGAAATAATGGGGGAAAAACCCCAGGAGATATAGGTGCACGGGGCATATGGGGCCAAGGAGGCTATGGGGCCACTCAGGGGGTAAGGGGGGCCCTAGGCAGGCTTATGGGGGCCACAGCAGGGATTGGGGCCACGGCAGGGGTATGGGGGCCCCAGGCAGGGATAGGGGGCCACAGGCAAATAAGTGGGCCCGGCAGGGAATGGGGGCCCCAGGCAGAATATGGGGCCACAGGAAAGGATTATAGGGGCACGGCAGCTAGGGGGCCCCGAGAGGGATATGGGGGCCCAGGCAGGCATTATAGGGGCCAGACGGGATATGGGGGGGCCCCAGGGAGGGATAAGGGGGTACAGGACTATGGGGGGCCCCAGGAGGCATATAGGGGGCCCGCAGGGTTTTGGAGGCCCCAAGGCGTAAATGGGGGCCCCAGGGATATATGGGGGCCACAGGCAGTATATGGGGGCCCCCCGGGAGGGATAGGGGGGAAGATTTATGGGGCCCGGGCATTTGGGGACCACGGGGGTTTTTAGGGCCACAGGAGGTATATAGGGCCCACGGGCAGGCATTAGGGGCCAAAGGGGGGATTGGGGGGCACAGGGTGGGATATGGGGGGCCACAGGCAGGGATTTGGGGGCCACAGGCAATTATGGGGGGCCCAGGCAGGGGGTATGGGGGCCACGGGAGGAATAGGGCAAGGCAGGGTATGGGGGCCACAGGCAGGTATTGGGGGGGCCACAGGGAGGGATATGGGGGCCACACAGGCTATAGGGCTAAGGCAGTATATAGGGGGCCCGAGGCGGAAACGCTAAAAAATAACAACATCATACTCACCCTTTAATCCCAGCGGCGCGCTCCGTCCTCTTTTAGCCCGCTCCTCCAGCATCCCCCCGGGGCACGGGCCTGTGACCCTGGCGCCCGGGGACAGGGGGCGTCGCGATACATCACATATCGCCGCTGCCGGTGAGGCCACGGGGGTGCGGGGGGTCCTCCCGCGCTGTGAGGGGCCGGCGGCCCCGCGTGTCGGACCTGCGGGGCCCACCTGTCTGCGGAGCAGGGAGCCTCGCCTCTCTGCCCCGCGAAGCCCCCAGCTGTGTGTGCGTCCCGCGCGCACTGCGTGAAGGGCAAGTTTGGGGCTCCGGCCCAGGGCAAGGCCCGGGCCCGGGAGACTCCGGGGGACAGGGGGTTTTTTCGGGGCCCGACCCCAAAAAAACACCTAGCGACGCCCCTGCAAAACCCGAACCTTGTAAACAACGGTCCATAACACCGGGGGGGAATTGGGAAATTGACACAAATTGGGTTTTAATTTTATTTTGGGTGTACTCATTTTTTTTGCACGCTTAACATTTACTGTGAGTTTTTTTTGAGGGCACACCAAAAAGTAAAAGTTTTACAAGCTGTACACTGACACTTTACATTGTATCAAAGTGTCAAATCTTAAAAATTTAGGGGTGTAGTTTTTTTGCAAGGCAGAATGCTTTTTTATTTTTTTTTTCATTTTGGGGTAAATATATAAATTTTTTAACTGCGCTCGCCGTGCATAACATGACAATTAGTTTTTTTCTCCGTGTTCAACCCAATTTGCCGATATCAATATAGTGTTTTTTTTTTTTTTTTATGTTGAAGCTTTTTAAAAAAAAAAGTGTTTTATTTTTTGTAAGGGTCGGGGTTTAGGGATTCGTTTGGACCCCCAAAAAACCGGGCAAGCGATGGGGAAAGCCCCCATCGGGGAGGGGAATCTAAGTAGGTCCCGGTATTCCCCAGACCCCGGGCCGCAAAGGGGGATGGACTTGCTGCGGCGGGAATCTACTGGGTTCGTTTTCCCACTGGGGGAACTTGCTTGGGGTTGGGGGCCCAAAGGGTACGAGGAACAATTCTTCAGGCGGGGGTTCGTATCGGGGGCAGGCAGGAAGGTCAGGGCAGGGGGCAGGTATTCGTGGTCCCAAAAAACTTTGGCAAGAGGATTCGGTACACGGTAATAAAGACAAGGGTACAGGAACCTTTTCCCCAATTTGGCAAGGGGCCCAAAGACCCGGGAAGGGGTGCTAGGAAGAGGCAGGCTTAATAGGGGCAGTGCCCGGGAAAAACCCAAATTTCCGGTTTCACTGGCCCTTTTAAAACAACACTTGCCAAATGCAGACATGCCCAGGAGTGGGGGCCCGGCCCGCAAAGGGCCCCGGGACAGAGGCGGGCGGGGCAGGGGGCATGGCTGGGTAAGTGGGCTTGGGCACCGGGAGGGGGGCGATTTGGGAAACACGACCCACGGGGGGACCGGGGGCCCTCGCAATCGGGGGAAAGGAAAGCGCCTGCGACCCCGGGAAAGTGGGTCGCAGGGGCCCCCGTTACAGAACCCCCCCCCTTTGGCCCCCCCCCTTTCTGGAGGGGGAGGAAAACTCGGGATGACACTGCGGGCCCGAATGTTCCCTCCCTCCCAAAGAAACCCTTTTTTCGGGCCCAACTCCCTTTCCCTCAACGAGGAAATCTTTCCCTCTAGTCCTCCTCATTAAACCCCAAAATTTACCCCTTACCACGAAGAAATTAGAGGCATCACCACAGACAAAGGGGAACTGCCCTTTCCCAAAAGAACGATTCAGGACCAGGGGTTTTAGTACGAGACATAAAAAGGGAAATTCGGGGTGCCATGGTGGGGGGGGCCGGATTTTATAGGCCCACCGGTTTAAAGGGGCTTAAGGAAACCTCAAAAGGGCCTAAAAAGCGGGGTTTCCCCGTTTGTAGGAAGGGGGTTTTGGGGGCGGAATATTTTGGGCCCACAGCCACACCTTTTCCCCCCCGGGGGGAAGACAGGAGGCGGGCCCTTTTTCTTTTATCTGCTTTTCGCCTTTATGCGCTCCGAAGCATGGAGCAGGGGATTTGGGGGGTCAAGGGAAACCCAAAGGTCCTTTATTCCTGGACCAAAATGTCAGCAGCTGGAACCTCAGACGAGGGGTGCCGGGGAGAGTGGTGGGGGGGGATCAGACCGGGAAAAAAAAGTAGAAGGGAGAGGCCCCCACGGGCTCCCGGGCTCTAACCGGGGAAACATATGAAAAAATTTAAGCCATGGGAAAATTTGGGTTGGGCCCCCCGCATCTTGCCGGCAGATACAAAAGGGCGCAGGTAACACCCCAACCCCGGGTGACTCTCTCCTCCTCGCTTACCACCCCCAGACGAAGGGCCAGGTGAAGTCATTTTCCCTGGAGTTGAGAAAAAAGGGGGCCCGCCAAAATTTGGAAAAAAACAAAACCCCCCATCCGAACATCTCAGGGGAAGTCCTGTACCAAAAATGGGGCAAAAAATAGCTCACCAGGCGGGGGGCAGACGCAGCCCTGGCAAAGGGACAAAATGCCCTTTTGGAAAACCATCTGTTACCACCCAGACAATGGTGTTGCCACCAAAGGGAGGAAAAATGGGTTACAAAGTCCATTTCTACGTGAGACCATGGTTGTGGGGATGGGTAGGATGAAAGGGCCCCTCCCGGTTTGTGACTGGGTGTCTTTTTTTGGGACAGAGTATAGGATCAACGAAGCCCCTGACACTTAACGAGTCGGGCCACCAATAAACCGAATACAGGAGGAAAGTTTTACGGGCGCCGGGGTGACCTCACCAAAGAGCAATGTCCCCTTTCAGGATACGTTCGGCGCAGGCTTAGGTATGCTTCCGGGGGGACCTTCCGGAAAACCCCGGAGCTGCAAGATAAGACTCCGGGGGGAATTATTGCCGGGGAGTATTTTTCTTCCCCCACCACGTCGGAGGCACGAGGAGACATCATTTTCACTTCTTTCCGGGGGCCGGGAAATGGACTGGAAGTCAAAAAAAAAAGAGCGACCACCTAACCGGCTGGGTTAACGCTGACCGGGAGATACGGGGGTTTGTGATCCAGAAATACAAGGGGATGGCAAGCCCCTTCCGCAGATAACCCCTTTCCCTCCAAACCAGTTTGATGGTCAATAGTCCCGGTCGCCAATATGTATTTCCTCTCCCCCGGGCGAGAACTTTTGGGAAAGGGAACCACATGTGACCGCGCCTGGGGCCCTTTTTTTTGCGTAGAACGCTCCGACCCCCACTGATGGGGCAAAACTTCCAGGAAAAGGGGTTTTCACGGGGCCGGGCCGCGACAGAACAGGTGCAGGGGCAAAGCAGTCTTGAGCTTAGAGAATCCCCCCGGGCTTGGGAGGGCCAGCACGGGGGTTAGCGTTTTTTTTCGTGAGAGCCACTATAGGACCCCAGCGGGAGAAGGTGGAATAATTGGGGGTAATATTCAGAATCCCGGGGAATCGCTGTATGGCTCGAAAAACCGACTGGGCTTCCCACTGCAACCCCGGCCGCAGTTTCGCTGGCCATCCGTAAGCCTTGATCAGAGATATGAAACCAAAATGGAAGACGGGCTTAGGAAGGGGCCTTTCCCCCAGTTGGCAAACAGGGGGTTGGCTCGGAACCCTCAATACCTGACGGATGGCGCGGGGTTTCGAGATCGGAGAGAACCCCCAAAATGTCCCTAGACCACGCTAGGGTAGAGGAGACTCGAAGATGTCGTTCACGACTTTTGGGAAGAGGCAGGTGCATTACACAACCAAGGCATGACCGGGTGCTCGAATGCCCGTCCCGGGTGTTTGAACCCCGTTTTCCATTTTCGCCCTTGCGGATACAAACCCAAAGTTTTGGGCCGCCCTCAATCCCCCCTTTGGTAAAGACCTTAGCTCCCGTAGGGGGTCAAAGAGTTTTGTGATCAACGGAAAGGGGGTCTGTCAGGGCGCACGAAAGGCCAGACACGGGGGCCTGACACTGATCCCAAACCCCCGTCCTTCCCTTTTTTGGGGACCCCCGACCCCTTTAATAGGTCCCCCCAACCAGAAATAGCACTATGCAAACGTGAAAACACAAGACGCAGACAAACAATCAAACACAATGGGGGAAAGGG
This sequence comes from Phyllomedusa bahiana, assembly GCA_025379985.1. Classification (NCBI taxonomy): domain Eukaryota; kingdom Metazoa; phylum Chordata; class Amphibia; order Anura; family Hylidae; genus Phyllomedusa; species Phyllomedusa bahiana. The sequence goes on along the minus strand of JAODAL010043151.1, from coordinate 14,251 downwards.
TCAAGCAAGCCAAGGGGTAACTACGGAAGCAGTACAAAGTCAGAAGGCAGAAGAAAAACGTGAAACAAGCAAGTAATTAACCAGGGAGGCACAGAATAAAGGGGGGCAATTATGGGCAAAACAGACCAAAACAGGCAAGGAAAGAGACAGAAAAACCCTAAATACCTTCCCGGAGAACAAGGACAAAGGCAATAGGAGGAAGAAACGAAGACCAGATAGGAAGGTAGAGCGTCAATCACCCAGGAGAAAGGGAGCCAGGAAACCCAAAGGGTGCAGAAGTTTCCTCCCCCGGTGGGCCGGAAATCAATCAAGAACGGGGAGAAAACCCTTTCACACGGGAAACACAAATGAACACTATTCCCAAAACCCCAGGGCTTACGAACATGGGCCGGGGCTGGCGACCAGAACTCAAAGCGGGGGTTCTTTCGGGAGGATCATGACACAACGGAGGGGAAAGCTATTCTTTCACCGGACTTGTTCGGGGCCCCGATAATCGATGCGGGGCCAAAGGAACCACCCTTTCTTTCTACGAAAAAGAACCCGCCCCCGCGGGGAGAGGAGATTTCCAAATGAACCCCTTTTTAATTTTTCCCGAATATTTTCGAAGGCCGCGTCTCCGGAACGGACAAGGGGTAGACCTCCTCGTGGAGGACTGGTACCTGGCATCAATCAATGGGACATCATAGGGGCATGTGGTGGGGGGGGGATCTCTGCTTGTTTTTCCGAGAAAACACCCGGCGAACCCCAAAATATTCACTGGTAACGGCAACTTTTGAGAGCGGGGAAGCACCGGGCGGTGCCACAAGACGCAACTAAGCAATTGGACCCCAGCGATTTACTTCCCCAGTCGTCCACGTAGGGGGTGGAGCCGTAGCCATGGAAGCCCAAGGAGGACCACCCAAGAGGAGGAGGCAACACGTAGAGATTTTTTCCTTATGTAGGGGCCCTACGGGAGGGGCAGGGTTTGGGGGATAAATTGTAGTGTTGCTAAGCAGCTTCCCCCACCAAGGAAATCACCAACGGCTTTTCCAGGGGGATCACGGGGGAAATACTCATCACACGACCCGTGGGTAAAGTTCCCGACTGAGCCTATCCAGGAAGGCAGACTTCAAACAGAGTCCGCATCACCACGACCTGTACCGGATCACCAGGGGTGGAAAGGAAAATTGCACCTAGGGAAAGCCTCTCCCCCCAAAACCCCAGGTGCGGGAGTTTCCCCCATGCTTTGGGGTTTGGGGGCAAATTTCCCCCGGAAGTCTCGGGCTCCCCCAGTAAGGGCCCGGTTTTTTTTGCCCACGTGGCCAACTCCCTCTCATGAGGGGACCCGGTCAATCTGCCTGGGCTCCTCAGCGGGTGTTGGCACTGTTGCACAGGAGGGCCCTGGAAAAACCGGGGGCCCGGCGGGAAACCGGGGAGGTTGAGCCCAAATCCGCTCTTGCTGAAGTTTTTCTTCCCTTTTTGGGGAAGCGCACACGATTTGGGAGCCAAAGGGCAAGTCCTGAGGGACGTTTGGATTCCTGGCGCCAACACATCCCTTTACCGACTTTAGACCCCTTTTAAAGGGGGCGACAGAGTGCCCATTCCAAAAAGTTCTGAGGGTAAGGGGGCGGAATTTCACCGCATCCCTACGGACAACTCCCCCGGCGCAGGTTTAGGAAGGCTGTCTCGGCGAGGAGGGACGTGCTGGTTCCTCAAAAACGTGCGGAAATCCCTGAGGAAAGACTGCAGCCCACCGTTACTGGAACATTTCCCGTCCCACAAGTTGGGCCCCGACTAACCATAATGCCACTTTTGCACGTTTTTGGACAAACTATCGGCCATCACTCCACGTGCATAAACCCTTGGGGGATGAACCCTCTGCAGAGTTTCGGGTTTTCCCCCGAACTTGGGCGGGAGCCAAGGGGCTTGGGGGCCCCCGGGGGGAGAGAACCGCCGAAGCGGGGAAAAACCATGGGGGAGAAAAAAAGGGTTGCGCTGGGCAGTGACAGTTGCGCATCATGGGACAACTGGTTCAGTTGCTGCGCCCCATTGGCCCAGTTGCCTGATTCTGAGCAACAATGGGCGTTTGGTCCCCCACACTGGGCATGACACCTTTTGGTGGATCCATGGGCCGATCTTACTATAACGGGCGCGGAAATGGGTCCCTGGATCACCGCAAACGTGTTGGAACCCACACCAGGAACGGAATCTAAGTAGGTCCCGGTATTCCCCAAGCCCACCGCAAAGCAGGATGGACTTGGTGGGGGGGAATCCCACCGGTCGCTTCCCTACGGAACTTTTTGCGGGGGCGCCCAAGGGTAGCGAGGTACAGATTCGTCACAGGGTCGTAGTCGGGGAGGTGGGAAAGATTCGGGTCAATTAACGTGGCAGAGGATTCGGTACACAGTAAAACAAGAAAGGCTACAGGAATCTTTCTCAAAAGGGAAGGCCACTAAGATACGGGAAGGCTGCTAGGAAAAGGCAGGCTTTTAAATAGGGGCAGGCCCGGGAATAGCCAATTACCGTGCACTGGCCCTTTAAAAAAAAAACACCCCCCCCCCGCGCGCTGAGGGGGCAGCGGACGGGGCAGGGGCGTGGGTTGGGGAAGGACTTGGGGACCGGCAGGGGACGAGCGACCCCGACCCAACTGCAGACGGGGGGCCTCGGGATTGGGGCACGATGGCCGCGACCCGGGGCTTGGGGGCAGGGGGATCTGTGACAATTGTGACAATTGAACAATATTTATGCATTGCTATCTTCTGATAGCTATAACTTTTCTATTTTTCCTTATACAGAGCTATTTAAGAGTTTTCACCGTGCGGGTTAAACAACATGACAGAATTATAGGATAGGTTGCCACATATGTGGGGATACCAAAAATGCATACTTTATTTTTTATATTTTTTTGGTGCGATTGACATCTGGAAAGGGGAAAAGGGGGAAAAAGGGGGTTTTTTTGTTTTTTTAATTTTATTTTTTGCTTTACTTTTTTTTTTTTTTTTTTTTTAACTTTTCCCCATAGGGTGCTTGTAACAGTGATCTGAAGATCAGGGATATAATGGGGGAGCATATGCTCTCCATGGAACGACAACACATGCCCACCGCCCACAGGACACGTCGGGCATAGTGACATCACAGGCAGCCAAAGCCTTTGCTAAGCTTCCGGCTGTCAGGGAAGATATCGAAACTAGCAGTGATTTATCACAGCAGCTAATGGTTTTTTCGCCCACGGCTGTAAAAGCCCGGGTATGCACAGAGGCCCTTGAGGTTCCCTTTTTGGGATCAAAAGGGGCCCCATGTCCAGGGCGTACCCAATTCCATTTTGCGGAAGTCACCACTTAGGACGTAGGAGTACGCCAATGCAAGGGTTTTAAAAGGTTCTACTCATCAACTGCAAATTTTGATCATAAACAAGATAATTTCTGAATTTTAAAAAAAAAAAATCAAAAAATTTTATATTTATCCGAAATTCAAAACCCAAAAATCAAATAACCCAACTTTTTTTGCCTACACTTCAACTGAGATAGAAGAGTCAAAAAAAAAAAAAAACCAAGCATTGAAATGGCTCTGGCCGGTCTTCCAGCATGACATTGCCCTTTCTTTGGGGTTTTTTGGGGCACTAAGGACGACTCTGTAAGAAACATTTAAGGTTCTGGGGGGCCGGGCCCGCCCAACGTGAAACCCCCTAGAAAATGTTTTGGGGGGTGCTGAAACTCGATGAATCCAGTCACTGCCCCAAAACCCTAAAGACCTGGAGAATTTTTTGTAGGAGGGGGAACAATTCCCCTTTTTGCAGTGTGTGCAACCTTTTTCAAAAACTGCGGGGACTCTGACTCGTAATTGCAAAAAAGGTTTTCCCTACAAATCTAAAAATTTTTTTTTTCATTGTATCAAATACTTATTTTCAGCAATAAAATGCAAATTAATTATTTAAAAATCATGTGATTTTCTGGATTTTTTTTTTTTTTCGATTCTGTCTCTAGCAGTTGAAGTGTACCTACGATAAAAACTACAGACCTCTCCATTCTTTGTAGGCGGGAAATCTTGCAGAGTTGCAGTGTAGGAAACACTTCTTTTCCCCTGTGTGTGTGTGTGTATTTGTATGTATTATTTGTGTGTATTTATATGTTGATGAGATTCGTTGATTATATACTAGATTCGTTGAGACCGACACAGCAGCAGTTGTAATTGGGATACAAATGATTCAGTGAGTTGTACAACTTGCAAAGGTGAGCAGTTTTAAATAAATAAATATATATATATATCTACACACACAAACACACACATACTGCCTATTCTTTTAATCAATTTCTGCACAAGGGAACGCTTTTGTTCTACTTTTGTACTTTCAGTAGTGTGTATGTATATTATCACATTGTACACTATTCCAGTGTATTGCAGAATAGTGTGCAATTACAACTTTCCTATGTCAGAGTGTAATGGGGCAGTAAGAAGGTAAGTATTTTGGGGGGCCTTTGTTAGACTCCCGGCTGCCATGACTTTCAGTCCACACACCATGATTCCATTGTAGTGGAGATGGAAGGGGGTAATGACTCCTGCATAAATGTCTTTTTGCCATGGTTGCGTTCACAGCATCTAAGTAGTTGAATAGTCAGGATATGGGTTCTTGGTCCTGGCTGCTGAAGTCAGTGGCCGGCTATAAGCCCACTATATGCTTTCTGAGCCCACTTCTTGCATCCGCTTTCCTGATAGACATGAGTTAGCGCCCTAGGTGGTCGCCATCTGTTGTCCCGGACCTGTATATAGCACTGCAAATAAAAAGTCAAGACTGATGGAATGCAAGAAAGCGAAAACTAAAAATGTCTCTTGGTCACAAAGGCCAAAAATGGCCCAGCCATTAAGGGGTTAAGGTTTCACTTCATTGTGGAAGCATGTTTCCCATGTGTGATGATGCCTGTCTAATTAATTTCAATATGTTTTTCCTCAATGCTGCTCTAATAGTGCAGGTTTATTTACAGTGTCATTATGTTTGTATTAAATCCAATCTGTTTCCCCTCATGGCAATACTCAGTAGCAGCATATTACACATTTCCTGGTGACATTTTTTTTTTCCCCCTCATCCAGGCAGGCTTTGAGACAGCCATCACCTAGGTCAGAAGAAAGCAGACAGAAATAGTTCTCCTAATTTGATGCAGTAGTTAATGGGTGTACAGAGACCTGTCTTCTACAATTATAATACATGTCATTTTATACAAGGCTTATGTAAGACAACTCCTAAACAAAAACACCTCTATCACAGGCCAAATCTAAGTGAAATGACACTCCTAATTAAAACCTTCATCAGGCCTGTACTGTAAGGGCTTGTTTACACGGTATAGGACAAATACCGGCCGGTATTTGTCCTGTTTTGCGCTGTCCCCACGGCCGTGGGGGGGACGGCTTTTCTCCGCGATGAGCGGAGATGAACCCTCCATTGAGAAGCACATATTCCGTCCGAAAACCGGACGGAAGATGGTGCTTGCTCAATGTTATTCCGCCGGACCGCCGGCGGCAAAACCGCCAGGCGAAAACCCGTGCAGTGGGGACTGCTTGCACGGGTTTTCCATAGAGCACAATTTGTTGCCTAATTTTCGGCCGGTTTTTCAGGCGGTCTGAAAAACGCAAACACGGCTGAAAAAAACGTCCTGAAAACCCGTGCAGTGGGGACATGCCCTTACTTCTAAATTTGCTAAAGAATTCAATCAAAGCAAATAGACATTTCATTTTCTTAAAGGGGTCTGTAACAAAATTAGATTTTGGCATGTCCTTTTCTGTTTAAATCTTGCAGTAGATAATCTGACAGATGGGTTATTTTATTGACAAGCAACTATTGCTTCTACTGTCGCCGATCTTTCCCATGAACTCTTGAGTGTACTGCTTCCCTCAGGCCTCTCCTTTATAACATTTAAATATGCAATATTAATGGTCTGACACCTTCACCATCCTTTTTGACATTTAGGGCAAAGTTATTTTTTTAAATTTTTTCTAGTAATTTAAACGAAACCCCTTGGGGACATAAATTTTAAGCTTCAGGACAACACGAACTTTTCTCAAAAACCTTCAACTTTTGTAAAATCTGGCTTATGTGATACTTACACTGGTCATGTTTAGTACCTATGTAATCATCAGAATATTATGAAAGGATACCTGCCAGTGACTTATTATAGACCATAATTCTAAGGGCATGTTCACACGGCGCTTTGGGATACGTTGTTGGATACGTGTTGGATCCGAAAATCGCATTCCAAAACGCGGGGGGCGATCGGTCCAACACGGATTTCTGAGGATCCCAGGATCCACCCTAAGTTTAAAATCGGCTCCTGCGCTCTTTCGGACCAAGAATTGACATACTTTTCTTGAAATTATCCAAAAGACGCAGGAACCCCATCACTCTTGTGAACCCCAATGCGTGTTCAATTAAAAGCAATGTAAAATCAGTTTGTATTTGTTAGCCTCGGTTTGGGTCCTTTTTCTTTTCCAACAAAACGGACCCAAAACATGTACCCCAAAAAACGTATTTTACAGGAAAAAAAACACGCCGTGTGAACATACCCTAACTCTACAAGACTTGATAACCACTAGTCAAAATGGGAAGGTGGCAATGTGCATACATTTTGGAGGCTCCCCTTCAGCGCCTTCTGTAAACTACCAGGGATGGGGGGATTTCCCAAAAACTTGAATTTGGGGAGTGTCGAAAATGTTGGGGAAAAAAAATTGGGTACCCAGCTTAATTTGGCTTGTATTCATTTTCTGCTCCTGTTGACTGTTTATAGAACTCTTCCATTTTCTCCTTTTCATTTGTAACTTTTTCTTGTTGCATATCTCCTTTATTTCTCTCTATTTACTTAAAGCACTACTTATATATATTAAAGCGTAAAACTTTAATAGTTTTAATTGCTTTCCCTAAAGAGCCCCAAGTACCTTTGAGGAGCTTCAGCTCTAACTCATCCATGTTCCCTTTTTGGGGCTTGCCCCCATGGCACGGGTTTTATGGTTTTTTTTCCTTAAATTTTTTTTTTTTTTCCAACCCATCTGAAAACAAAAAAAGCAACCCCCCCCATAAAACGTCAAGGGAAAAATCTGTTTTAGCCCCCACGCACATTTTCCGCCAGACGTTTTTTTTACACCACCACAGTCCAAAAAACTTTGTTCATTCTTTCCCCCCCTTTTTTTTTAAAAACCTGAACATGTGGGCAAGGGGGGTGGGCTTGAATCCCAAACCATACAAAAACCCCTCCCCCCGATCCCAAAAAAAACCAAATATAAGTCGGTTTTTTCCGACCGGGGAAATAAATTTTTTTAAACCCGTTAAAACGCACCCTTAGGGCCTTTTCCCCCGGGTTTATTTTTGGGGGCAGGGTTTTTGCAGCCGTATTGCGCGCCGTATTTGCGCTGCAATACGGCGGAACCGTCCCACCCAAAACAGAATCCACATTTTCTCATAAGAACTATGATTCCGCCCTCTCCCCCCCCTAAAAGCGAATCCCCGGGCGGGGAAAAAGGACATGCCATTTATCCCCCCCGGGGATACCGCCGGGGATAATGAAAGTCATGGAGCCGGCCCCCTGCGCCCCCCCCCCCCTTACCAAGCCTAATTCGGGCAAAAATTTCCCCCGCAATTACGGTTAATAACCGTGAACCCGCCCTTAAACCAAGGGGTCCCAGAAAAGCATGTTTGTCTAAGGTATTCAACAGAAAATCCGACTAAACTATCCCTTATAGACCTCAATAAAAAATCTGAGCTGTAGTCTAAACAGATCGGATTTTCTAGGTCGGTTTTCAAAACCCTTTTTGTAAAAATTTTCTTAAAAAACCTGTTAAAAAAAACCCCCTTCCAAAAAAAGGGGAAAACTATTTGGGGGGGTTTTTTTGGGGGTATTTGGTTTTTTAATCTCTGTGTAGAATTTATCTATCTACACAGAGTAGGTCTCTCTCTCTCTCGAGATGTATAGATATGTAGCTAACTGTTTGTCTAAATAGATTTCTATTCTGCCTGACAATAAACCATTGAAAATCCAAGTTTAAAACCAAATAAAAATGCTCAGGTTATTCTGTGGAAATGCTGATTCAGAATCCTACCGTATTTTGTCTGTCGTTTAGATTCAGCTTAAGGTTATGGTTAAAGTACCATTGAAAATCCAAAGATATTTTAACATCGCCATACCACAGATTTTGGTGCGGGTTTGTGCAAAAAAAAAGTGTTTGGTTTTCGGATTTGCTGCCGGCCCAGTACATTGACTTACAAAATCCGCCGAAAATAGAACATGTTTTTCTTCCGCGATGGCTCTTTTAGAAATCTGACAGTAGAAAATCCATGTTGTGTAGACTATAGCACAGACTTTCTATTGCGGTCCATAGGTCATTGGTTACAGATTTTCAGAGGATTCTAAATACTGAATCCTCAAAATTTTTTAAAAAACCAAAACCAGTACAGTTAAACATACCTAAGAGTTTTCTTAATTTAACATTGCAAATTTTTCTGGTGTTTTTTTTAGGTGTGGATTTTTTTTTGGTTTCTTAATGAGGGGAATGTGAGCGGGAATGGGGAAAAAAATTTTACTCTTAAAATTGCCCCAGAAATTCGACAGGACATCGTTTACAAATATTAAAAATTTATTACACCCAAAATTTACTCTTAATTTGGAAGGGAAGGGGGAGACATTGCCCCCCCTAAATTTTTTTGTCCAAAAAGGGTTTTCCCCTTATGCGAAGTTGCCTAGTGGTGCCTAAACTCTTCTGCAACCAGAAAACACTTCTAAAAACAGAGATGTCATAATGCCTGCAAAACCTCACCAGGTTGGTTGTTTGATTTCAGTTTTCACCCAAAATGATTGGCTTTAACATTAGGGAAAAGGTAAAGGAAGACTATTAAAACCAAAAATAATTGCTGTTTTTTATTTTATGTTCATAAGACAAAAGGATTTTATCTACTGTTAGGGCCACATGTATGAAAATTGTTTAGGTCTAAAACTCACTTTGTTGCCCATAGGTTACCTTGGGCAAAAAAGTGAGTTTTAGACCTAAACCGTTTGAATACATCTGGCCCTTAGATTCTTAGATTGCAATTACAAAAACAACTTTTAAATATTCTAGAGTAAAAGTCCTTTATTGGGGAAGGGGGTCGGAAAAACCCACCGCACTTGATTTTCAAATTGTCAAAAAAAATAGGTGCAATTTTAAGCAGGTAATATGCAGGTAGGGGGCTTCTTAAGAAAAAAAACAGTCTTGAGAGCCCCGAATTCTTGCTGGTTTTGGGGGTGATCAAATGCTTTTCTCAGCAATAAAATGCAAAATTAAATTTTTTGGGAAATCAAAGTTGATTTTTCGGGGTTTTTTTTTAGATTCCTCACAGTTGATTTAACCCCTCGATAAAAATGATACACCCCCTCCTTCTTTTTTAGGGGGGAAAAAAGGGGGAAAAGTTGCCAGTGTATCAAATACTTATTTTTCCCCCTGTATATATCATGAGTTTTTTATGACTCCTCTAATAAGCCAATTCAGTAATGGGCTATGGGTGATGGATGCCTGTGACTTGTGCCACAGAGTTGCATTTATTCAACAGGTCAAATAACGCGTCCATTACACAGATGCCGTTATGTCCTACGTCCTGGTTTCAAAACCCCTATATAATCACAATCTCCATTTTTAAAAAAAAGTCAATAACTTTTTTTTTTTCAGGAACATATGCTAAGCAGAGGCAAACAAAACAAGATACCTAATAGACTTTTGGATATCCCATTCCTCACCACTGTTGAGTAAAAAACCCCACTTTTTTCCCCCAAAACCCCTCCCCCCTATAGCTATGTTCACACGGCATAAATTGCGGGGGGGAATTACGCTGTGGGGTTTGGGAGCTCCCGATTCGGCTCCCGCTCCGCGGGGCAAGGGGGGCCGGCAAAACCCCCCGCACCAAGACATTCATTACTACGGGCCCTATTCGCCGCCATAATTTACATGAAAATTATCCCTCCCCCCCGGCTTTTGTCCGACGGGGGAGAAGAGGCGTAATCCCAAGTTTCCTAAACTGTGGATTACCAATACTGGGACATCCTTCCCCAAAGACGCATTCGGCGCGAAATACGGGGGGGAAAAACGTCCCAATTTTTAAAAACCGTTGAACATATCTTACATTCCTCTGAAGAAAATGTAGCACCTGGCTTGTCAAATTACTGCCTTCTTGCTGCAGTGTCTGTCCACTGCCATAGTCCACTCCAAGCCACAATGCCACTGACCGCCATGAAGTGTCCGGACAGTATATCATTATTTTCTGGGTTAGTGTGGCATAAAAACTTTCCTTTTTTAATTTTAAAAACAATTGTGGGGTGAAAGGGGCATGGCAGCCAGAAAACCTTTAATTTTGCCTGGTACAGTGGTAATGTAAAAAAAGATTTCAGGGGGTATTTTGGGATTCTAAAGAATTTCAAAATAAACGTGTACTAAAATTTTGGGGACATTTTACTTTAGGGGGTATAGCATGCATTATAATGTCTTGAGAGACAGTTTTGCATAATATCATTTTTTAAAAATTTTAATGATTAAAATTTAAAATCAGGTACAATGGTCTATAATTTTATTTCAGGGGGTCAAGTGTGATTAGGTGTTTTTATGTTCCACTTTTTATTTTCAGTGTCCTGTTGTGGGGGCTTCAAATATAAGGGATTATTGGCAGTGCAAAAAAAGCGAAATTTGCTAAATCACACGTCGCTGTTATCGTTGTGATATTACGAGCTGGTCAATATTGTATGTGGGATAGTTCGACAAAAGTGTCAGGGGGGCCCCTTTTTTTAACTGGAAAACCCCAAAGAAGCATTTATCTACTATCATACATAAAAAACTTTAGATTCTCGGTTCACATAATTTGATCAAAAGATAAAAAAGCTGCCCACACTTTAAACGTGATCTCAAATAGGCAGCCCTCTCTATCTTTACCTCTCAATAGAGCCCACCCAGGCCTCCACGGGGTCAACCGACCTCCTTTATCCAGAAGAAAAAAAAAAATAAAAAAACCCAACCTCAACTGCCCCTTTTAGACAGCCTGTAGAGGGGGCAGGTCAAAAATAAAAATGAGGAAAAACCCTTCCCTCCCAAATAGGTTTAAAAAAATAACACCAAATAAAACGTATGGTTCGCAAAAAAAAACACTTCTGAAAAAACATATGCAAACCGGTTGCCACGGGCATGCTGCGGCACACAATAATATATGAAAACATCACACCACTGCCAGCGGCACACTACTGAAAAAAAGGGCAATACTTTATGCTATCTATCATACATGATAGAGGGATTTCCACGAAATGTATTCCCTTTTTTTCAGTTTGTACAGTTTTTTACATTTTTGGGCACCATGCACAGGAAAGACATTGTAAGCTTGAACATACAAAGGCGGGCAACAAAAAAAATAAAAACTGGGTGGACACTTAAACCAGAAAGTTTGGGCAAGTTTAAAGGGTTATTTATTTAGAGAAAAGAAGGCTTTTTGGGGGGGAAAAATAAATATTTTAAAAAACATCAAAGGGCAAAATTTGGATCTCTCCCCAAAATTTTTTTTATACACAGGACTGATCTAGAACAAAAGGGGGGATCCTCACTTCTTTTAGAACGAAAGTTTTTTTTCAAAACATAGAAAGGGGTTTTTACTGTAAAAGCAATGAGACTAAGGGAAATTTTCTGCCAAGGGACTTGTCATGGTGAATTCAATAACCGAGTTTAAACAGGGGTTTGGATATTTCTGGAGCGTAATAATAAACAAGTTTAAAAGTGTAGATTCAGGGGAGGGGGCTTGATCCAGGGGGTTTTTTCTGATTGCCAGATGGAGTCAGGAAAGGGAATTTTTTTTCCCAAAATTAGGACAAATTGGCTTTTACCTCATTGGGGTTTTTTTTTCCTTCCTCTGGATCAACACCTTAGCCAACAAAGGCTGAACTAGATGGGGACTTTGTTTTTTAGCCTTCAAACTATAAACAAATTGAACCGAGAACTCAAATTTTTTTTCATGTGTGATAGATACATAAATGCTTCTTTAGGTTTCCCAATGATTGCCTTTTTGCATAGGGCCCGGCAGTGGTGTGCGTGTGTAAAATTTTTGGGTTTGTTTTGGTGTGGTGTGTGGTTTTTAGTAAATAAAAACACCCTGCCAGTGGAAAACCCCGGTTTGCATAGGTTTTTTCAGAAGTGTTTTTTTGGCAAAACCCATACGTTATATTTGGGTTAAAATGTTTTTAACCTATTTTGGGGGGAAGGGATGGCCTCCATTTTGATTTTTCTGCACCTGCCCCCCCTCTTACAAGCTGTCATAAGAGTGCACTTGCAGGTTGGGTTTTTTTATTTATTTTTTTTTTCTCATGATAAAGGAGGTCTTTTTTGACCCATGAGAGGCCGGTTTGGGGCTCTTTTTAGAGGTAAAAGATAGCATAGGACTGGCCCTATTTGAGATCCGTTTGAAAGCTGGGCATTTAAATATCTTTTGATAAAATTATGTGAACCGAGAATCTCAAAGTGTTTTCACGTATGATAGATAGCATAAGGGCTCCATTTAGTCCCAGTCTGGCTTGGTTTAACAGTGCAGGTCTGTGAGTTTGCATGTTCTATCTCTTTATGGCTGCACTGTTTTCACCCCTAGAAAACTTGCAACATGTTCTATAATCTACCGGAATACTGCGGATTATAGTACTGTTCTATTGAATGGGGTGCCTGAAAACCATGGCAAAAAATGAAAACAGAGTGTAAAATACAATTATTCTCTGCCGTGTGACTAACGACAACATACTTTTAGGATACGAATCTGATTTTCAAAAAGTAAAATCTAAAGTTTTATTTGGGTTTTTTGGTGGGGTTTTTTTAGTTTTTTTCCCTGGTTTTTTTTGTCACATTTTTATAGATCGGACACAAAACAACTACCACACAAAACGCTGGGTGACCATACCTAAAGGGTATGTTCACATGGCTTAATGCGGCACTTTTAAAAACTTGCCGAAACCCCGGGGTTTTTTTGGAACCACGCGTTAATCCGCAATTTCCAAAGCATGGGGGGGGACCAATGGGCGTGGGCCCTAAACAGCAGGGTCACAGCGCGGATTCGCCGCAAAAAATTTGGGACATACAATTCTCTCCCTGCGAGTACAATACGATCGTATAGTACGCGCGGGGGAAGACGCGTAATCCATAGCTCTCTACAAGAGCTATGAATGACCGTAATTGCGGCGTGCATTTTGCCGCTGATAATACGCAGTACACTTGGACATGGCATTTTAAGCTGTGTGAACATACCTTTACAGTTGATCAAAGTAGATCTAGCAAATCAAAATATTGGGTGGTATTTTATGACCATGCAAAAAGTTTGTCACTGAGCAGTTAGTATTACTGGTTTCTACTCATGTTTATCTACTGTATGGAAGTTGAGTAGCTGTGTGCTTGATTTTATCTGTCTACAATAGATGTGGCTGAAACACCTGAACTCAATTAAAGGAGGGATGTCCACATACTTCTGGCCATGATGTAGCTACAGATGTACATCAATCAGCCATAATATTAAAACTAGGTGAAAAGTGAACAGTCAGGTCTTAAAGTGTATGTGATAGAAGCAAGTAGAATAGCTAAACATAGGGATCCGAGTGACTTTGAAAAGGGACAAATTTGTGTTGGCTATGTTCCTGGTAAGCAGTAGTTAGTACCTACCAAAAGTGGTCCAATTAAGGAGACCCAGTAAACTAACAGTGTCATGGGTGCCCAAGGCTCATGGATTGGAATGGGGAATAAAGGCTAGCCTGTCTGGTTCAATCATGCAAAAGACCTAGCATTGCACAAATGACTAGCTACTGGCTATGTTAGAAAGGGGGTAACACACGGTGCATTGCAACTTGTTGAATACACTGACCCTGGTCAACTGCTGAAGTGCCTGCAATGGGCATGTGAGCATCAGAGCTGAAGCAAGGAGCAATAGAAGAAGCTGGCTTGGTCTAATGAAACACCTTTTCTTTTCCATCAAATAGATGGTGAGCTGTGTGTGTCACTTGGAAAAGAGCTGGTATCAGAATGCACTACTGCTGGGTTCTAACATTCATGTGGATTTTATTTTAACATGTACCACCTACCTAAACTTTGGGGCCAACCATTTACACCTCTTCATGACATCTGTATTTATGGCATAATAATGTTCCCCGCCACATTGCAAAAAACTGTTCAGGAATAGCCTAAAGTTAGGTGCTGAGAAATTCCTCGGATCTCAATCCAATTGAGTATCTATGGGCTGTGCTTGAGAAACAAATCCGATCCA
>JAODAL010043150.1:0-30000 GCA_025379985.1 Phyllomedusa bahiana | reverse complement strand
TCTTATCTGTTACATGGGATTATACTTTAAAGTCCGTCTGATTAACAATTCTGTATTTTGGGCATACTAATGACACGATGTTCATGAGAGCTCGTAAAAAAGGCAAAAATAAACTTCCTGAATCTTACAGAACAAGAATATGTCGTTATCATTTAAAAGGACTTTGCTGCTTTAGCTGTATGTTTTCATACAGAACTAGAACAATCTTTTGAACAACATATACATTTTTCAAAGCGAACACAATTTTCATTTTGCATTAAGATTAGAAACACACGGCCATTAAAGTATTATGGATAATAAGCGATATTTGTGAAATATGTTAAGGTCAGTCTATAAATCAGAATAACGCTAGAATTATGTGTTAGATGTTAGAAGTGGAGTTTGGAAAGTAGTATCAGTTGCTGACTGGACCAAAGATTTAATAGCAGTGTTAATGCCTTGCCCTAGACGTGATTATTAAGATTATAAAGTAACGACATTACAACAGTTAATATATTGTTTCAATTGCCACAATAATTAGGTGAGCGGAAACTGCAATACAAACACTTGCTTTAAATCACATTGTCCCAGCTAATCAATTACAGCCTGACAAAATCAGAAGCCTGCTCCTTGCAGTGTGGACCTTTAACATGGTCTGGAACACTCGCTCAGGTTTCAGACATTTCATGAAGCAAATCATGTATGGTTTGACCTGGAATAGATTTAGGAGGTGAGAGGTAAGCCATGCAATTCAAGCTTTGCACCAAAACAGAAGAGCTGAAGGAACATCAAAGAGACTGTCTAAGCACAAATAACTTACTCCATCGGTTTCTGCCCATGAAACACCACTAATAAGGTCTAGTTATAGCCATTCAAGTCACTTTACAAAGGTACACTTTAAGACACAGCATAACTTTGTCAAACACTACACTAAGGTTTTCAATGGAACAACCTTTTTATATAGAATTTCAATATTTTTACATTTTCAGTTTCTGCCCATGAAACACCACTAAAAAGGACTGGTAATAGCCATTCTACAAAGGTCAATCTTAAGACACAGCATACTTATCAAAAACTATACAAAGGTTTTGAATGGAACAACCTTTTGATAAAGATATTCCGTATTCTTAAATATTATCACTGTATTGGGTTGTGTTGTATTGTTCTGGCCCAATAGTAGTTTGTGATTTATCATTTGATAGAATGATAACTATTGGGTATTTATGTCTCATGAATGTTAGACCACTAGCTTTAAGGGAAAAGTGTATGAAACTCCCTTCTTATGAGTTCATGTTTCAGGGAGACAAATCAGAATTTTCTTCTTAAATAAATATTCATTTGCATAGTATAGAGGGTTTTGCATCTTCAACAGAGCTTTCAGCTGGTTTGATTCTCAAACACTCTCTAAAAGCTAATATACACTACAAGTACAAAGCAGGTGTCACGTTTGTCCTGAGTAACTGCGTACAGTATGATGGATCCTCTGGTCACTGCATAGTGCTGGCGTAGCCTACACCAGGGAGCGGAGTCTAAGGGACCCCTTGTCTTCACCGGCGCCCGCCGCAAAGAGGGAAGGGCTTTGCTGCAGAGAACCCCCGACGCAGGTACAAGTGGTGACAGCCGAAGAACGAGGCATAGACCACAGGTGGAAGTTGGAAAGTGAAGCAGTGAGATGAATAGACTGCAGGCAGTTTAGGCAAGTAAAGCAGAGAGCAAGCGTAGGTAGACAGGGTAGCTATAGCAAGAAATGGCAGACGGTAACGTAAGGAATTCACTAGAGACCGCACAGCAGAGCATAACTAGGGAATGGACACCAACAACTGGGTGCGGAGAGCAGGACACGGAATACCTAAAAAGCCCCCACTAAACACGCATTGGAGGAACGATAATTACCTGTTGCATGCTGGCCCTTTAAATCCAGGGAACTGATGTGCGCCCCCCCTAGTGGCCGGTAGATGATATGCGTCTCACAGGTGGAAGATGCAGAGGAGTGCGCCTGCCGACGAGGAAGCAGGACGGGACCGGGTGAGTATGGGGAAGGCAGGAGCGAGCAGCAGCCCTAAGCAGGGGCCCACCGGCAGCCGGGCAACCAATGTGCCCGCGGTCCGACTCCGTTACAGCAGGACAGAGGGAAAAGTATCACAGTCCTGTATGAAGAAGTCATGTAAATGCAGCAAGTAACACTGGCTACCATGACTTATACAGTGACCCAAGTGCATCTACAAAGAGGTATTCAACAGCCTTGTTAAAGCTCTCATTGGAACAGGGCAGGCAATGTGGGGCAAAGGAGGTAGTGTGCAGTTTGGGAGAATAGTTAGTAGAGACACTTAAGGGCTGTTCACGCAGGAATATGCCATGTGTCAGTGGTATCCACCAGAGTAATGTGGAAAAAAGTATCCTAACAAATATCATAACAGAGAAATTAACACAGAAAACACAGTCTTATTGGGACTATGCTTGCTCCATTTTCCAGCAGTAAATACTTTATGAGCGGGATGTAAAAAGTGGTAGACCATGCTCTAGTGACCAACACAGAAAGCACGTACTTTTGACAAAAACTTCAAACATAGTCCAAAGAGGACAATCTCTGTTCTTTTTCTATGGGCTCACAGTGGCTCCATTGTAGCCCCCCAAAGGATACCACTTACAGACGGCATAACGTCATGTGAACTAACCTTTAGAGACAACTGCATGTTACTTTCTCATGTGAATCTAAAATATGTAAAACATTTACACCTAAAGGAAGAGAAACTAAATATAAGACCTATTCAAAACTGTAGTTAATAAAAGGTGTTCTTAAAGGAGTGTTCTCGCCACATTGATTAGCTTTAAACATGTAGGCAAAGATAAACAAAGACTATTCCGAAATACATTGCTGTTTTGATTTTGCTTCATTTCAGTGTTAGGGTAAGTTCACACATTTGATTTGGACGCTGAATTGTCAGCGTCCAAATCAGCGTCAAAACCTCGTCTAAAAAGCACCTCAATTAAGAACTTTTCAGACAAGGTTTTGATCAGGTTTTCGATGAGGTTTTCCAACACTGTTTTCTTTCTGAAACACCCATACAAGTAAATAGCCAGGGGAAAAGTCGCACCAAAAACACGCCACAAACCGTGTCTAAAACCGCGCCGAGGTTTTGAAGCTCTCCATTGATTCCTATGGGGATTTTCAGTGTTAAAAACGCTTCAATAATTGACATGACACTTCTTTTTCAGAGCCCAATACAGTGTTTAATGAAGCGCCTAAAACGCACGTAAAAACCTTGTTGCGTGTGAACTACAACATTGTTTTACATACTTATCATTGAAAATGAACTTGGGGTGTTTTGGAGGGTTTTTTACGCTGTTTTGGGTGCTGAAATGCCCGAAAACAACGTCAAAATCAGCCATGTGAACATATCCAAGAACAGTTCTTATCTCCTGTTTGTTAAATACAAGTTTCTCAAGTTATCTCCCACCTCTCTTTGCTTTAGGAGTCCTGGTCAGGATTGTTACACTCTCTGCTGTGTCTTATCAGCAGCATAGGAGTCTGTTTATCTTTGTTACTAACAAATTTTAACCCTTTAGAGCTCTGTAGCTTTATGCCCTGCTGTTACAACCCTTCCATCAGCAATGTCCCTCTTACCGAATCAGCTAGGAGTATCAGAATAGCAGAGCTAATATGTCAATCACTGCTGTAGAACCTCCCACAGCCAAACTAGGAAGTGTGAGCCTTGGAGCTGGTTGTGAAAAGCAGGCTCTGTAAAACAGCATGGCAAAAACTCTCTTTTAAATTCAGTTTACATCTGCATCATAATGGAATATTAAGCATAACATGTGAAAACACCCTTAATGCAATGCGTGTGGAAGTAGGTTATAGTTTGTTTGCATGAAGGAGGTAGACTTAGGGTATGTCCACACGGCGTAACTGCGGCGCACATTTCGGCGCGTATTTGCACTTTATATGCGGTGAAATGCGCGCCGCAGTTATAGTAATCCGTAGCTCTCATAGAGAACTATGAATTACGCCCCGTCTCCCCGGGTATTGTACGCCCGGGGAGAGGTGACATGTCAATTGTTCGTGGCACTTACGCCACAATGCATGTGAATGTGACCGGCTGGAGGCCAACCCCCTAACTACCCCTCCTCGCCCCCGTGCTTTGGGAGTACGCGCTGATCAAAACACCCAGCGTGTTGCGGCGCGTGCTATTCACGTCCCAATACGCCGTGTGAACATACCCTTAGCAATAAGGCTAGAGCTTTAGCATCAGCATGAATTGTGATTCAATTCAAATGTCTTCTTATCAGACACTTTTCAATTATTACATTTTTATGCGCAATTTTATTGGTTTGATGGGAAAACAATGCTAGGAATATACTGCATCTCATGGGCAATCAAGTGCTTTTGAGGAGTCCTAGAGGAAATGCTCTAAGTATAGTGAAAATAATACATGTAGATAAAGTGGCAGCTATATTTCTGTACAATGAAATTTGTACTTACCATCTATCCAGATTAAAAAGGTGATATTGGAAGAGTCACGAGGGTCCCTGACCATTGAACTGTACATGCCCCATAATTTCCACTCAACAGCATTTAAAAGGGATTGTCTATCATGACAGCCCCCATCCTTTCGTCCCATTGGGAACCCCTTTATTAGGGAGGGGTTCCAGAGCACTGTCGCAAAAGTGGCTATCACTTTTGAGTACTCAATGCAACCATCTATAACAAAGTGTCCAAGCACTTGAGAATAGGCTGCTGCAGTGGAAGCTGGTTGCTTTGTAGCAATTCTCATTTAGTAAAGTCTATATGGGACAGCCCTTTTAACATGTTTCATATTATGTGACTATTGACGGGCAGAAAAAATGCCAAACTCTTAAAGAGATTGAAGTTGTTCAGAAAAAACATGAAAACATGTATCTCCAAAGTCCCACTGAACCTACGCAATTCTCTCAAAAAAGAATACATATGTAAGAAAAGATGTGATATTATACTTCTGTGTAGTTTTTAGTAGGTCTCAGCATTTTTGTTTCCCTATGCTTGATTGCACCGTTGACTACAATTTAAATAAACCAAAGGGCGATCTCTTGACTTCTGCACAGTGCTATATTGCACATATACACAATTTTTAAAAAGGTTGTTCAGGGAAAGGAAACAAAGGCTGTTGTCTTTCTGAAACAGTGCCACTCCAGCTCACAGGTTGTATTAGGTATTGCAGGTCAGCTCCACAGAAGGCACACAATAAGGCACACAAAAAATACTTCGATATATAGGTGTGGTACTGCTTTCTGAAGCAAGCAACCATATTTTTCAAACTCTGGACAACTGCTTTAAAAATATGTAAGTGTGCAATACTAATTACTGTGCAAAAAAAGACGTTAAAGGGGTTGTCTCACTACATTGATTCATTTCACCTCAGATCTATTTTCTTGGTTTCACTTTGAATTCAGGGGCGTGTTTACTGGCTTCCACTAGGCTGCAGTAGAAGCCAGGTCTGTAGCTATAGCAACCAGTGCTGACAACCTATCAGGATAGATCAAACAGGTCTGTAGCTATAGCGACCTGAGGAGCTGATGCAGCCTATACAAGAGGGGATATCTCAGAATAGGTAGGATACTGTTAATGGACATATATTGCAAAGAGACTTGTTTTTGCAAGATCTTTAACATAAAAAGCAATCTTTGTAGTGAGACAACCCTTTAAGGTAAGACGTTGTACACACTAAAACTGTCCCTTTGAGTAGAAAAACTCACTTTTGCAGAACAACACAAGATCTGCATAATCTGACACCAGAACATGCTAGTTCCACAAAATAGTATTGACATTCATGTCAAAAGAAAGACTCTGCAGCTTTTTATTTTAGATGTAAATAATTAAATATTGATGAAAATATAAATACATACAATCCTTTTACTTATTTAGAAAGCTCCATAGGTAGTCTCTGTCTATGTGGACCCAAAGGCCAATATGGCTGGGGCTATAATAATAGTATCTTTCAGATAATTTATAACTCTGCCTTTCCCTCTCGATTACAGTCTATGTATAACTACAAAACACTCATGTGGAGCTGGAAAGGGATCATATAAGAATCCCTGTGGATTATAATGGAAGAGAAGCGCAAAGAATAAATGCAGGTTTAACTTTAATATTAAAGCTATGGAACAGCAGTATTTGTATAGCTCATGGTTTTAAAAGAAAGGATATGTTTGCACTTTGTAGAACTAGGGAACCTATCTACTAATCACTGCAAATACAACAAGCTGCCAGGTTTACAAAATCATAAATACCTAATTTAATGGCCGTACACAAAAGGTTTAAATAGAGAAGGTTAAATACAATAATGTCTGTTCCTTTCAGATGGATAAAATAAGGAGAATTTAACCCTAAGGATATGTTCACACAGCGGTTTTTGGACCGTACTTTAGCACGTTTAACGCACTGGAAAACGGACCAAAATCAGTCTCAGACAAGCTTCAAATCTTCCTTCATTGACTAATGTAAAATGCACCTTGTTCCCCACAAGCGTAATTGCGAGACGCTTTTTGGAAGCGATTATGGCCTTAAAAATAAGTGACACGTCAATTTTTGAGGCATTTTTCACTTATAAAACTCCTATAGGAAATTATGGGCACACTATTTTTCTGAATACTCTTCAAAATACGCTTCTAGTCAGGCGATTTTTGAAGCAGATTTTGCAGCGTATATTTACAATTCAAAATACACTGTGTGAACATATCCTAAGAGGGTACATTTTTGATCAACTTGTTAAAAATTTAAATCACCCAGTTCTTAAATGGGATGTATGGAATCAGCTTGGCTAGTGCCACAGCTGCTTATCATGTGAGCATTCCTAATTTAGTAACTAACAGAAAACAAAACCCTAATTAAAAGATTAAAATTCACACTTACCAGTTAAAAACATAGCACCCTAAAGACATAAAAAAAAAAGAGGATAATAGATGGAATTTAGGGCAACAATAGAAACCTCCCAATAAGCTCCACATATTACAAGATATATAGCTCAGAAGATGACCAAAAGCAGATGCAATGTGACAAATACTGAATAAACGATATAACTCACAGCAGATAGATACCAGACAAGCAGGAGAGTCCTTAAAGGAGTTTTATCGTTTGAACTGTTCGTGCTGTTCAGCTAATTCTCTGAGATTGAGTTTGAAATCCAGGGGCGAGTCTCTCCTACCAGGAGACATGTCTCTCCTCACTGAAGAACTGTGACATCATAATTTTGTATGAAGCAAGGGATGCAGAAGGTTGTCTGGATATAACAGCTCTGTAGCCTCCTGCATGCTTCTTATGTCTGCAGCCTTCAGGCTCCACAAGCTCCCTGCTGTGCTATATGCAGTTATACACACAGCCTGAACTGATGAAACACATGTGAGGAGTGTACACTGCCCTCCCCCCCTTCCCCTCTGTTACCAGGCTGCAGTCTGTGTTACGGTTTTATATGGAGCAATACACACTGCCCTCCTACCCTTCTCTCCCCCTGTTAACAGGCAGGAGACTCTATAAAACCGTGTTATATGAGGGGATCTGTGACTTAAAGGGGTTTTGCCACCATGTAATGTTGACGTGGGATGCTTAGAAATCATAAGTTAGGCACTTTCCTAAATGCATGTCATTAAAAAAAGTGTAAAAAAAAGCAGCTATCACCCAAGTAAAGATGTCAACTCTATCACTCAACGTTCACTGACAGCATGCACCTGTTATATCTCTTAGTTTACACACAAATTACACTGAAAGCCAGCAGCTTTTACTTCTGTTCTAGTGGTGTTCACCCAAATTGTACTGACAACAGGCAGAGATCTTTACTCAACTACAAGGACAAATGTCAGCTTCAAGTAAATATCTCTGCTTGCGGTCAGTGACATGTGAGTGAAAACAATGGGGAGAGAAGTAATCAGCTTTGAGAGAAGACCCTGCTTAACTTATAACTAACTTGGGCTGGTAGTGTAGTGGGGTTTGGAGTTCTAGTCCCTCACAGAGTATTTTTTCTTTCCCCCTAAATTCTACACATATGTAGAGAGACCTAAAATATATAGGTAAATCTCTACAATGATATATATATATACACATACATAGCTCCCCTATATCATGTCTCACCCCCCAGAGTATATGCATTGTATCACATATGTTGGAAGTGCTTTGTGTGACTGTGAGGATGGGGCACTATATAGGGGAGCTTTGTGTGTGTATATATATAAAATTATAGATGTTTACACATACAGTTAGGGCCAGAAATATTTGGACACTGACAAGTTTTGCGATTTGGGCTCTGCATGCCACCACATTGGATTTGAAATGAAACCTCTACAACAGAATTCAAGTGCAGATTGTAACATTTAATTTGATCGGTTAAACAAAAATATCTGATCGAAAATGTAGGAATTGTACACATTTCTTTACAAACACTCCCCATTTTAGGAGCTCAAAAGTAATTGGACAAATAAACATAACCCAACCAAAATATTTTTATTTTCAATATTTTGTGGCGAATCCTTTGGAGGCAATCACTGCCTTAAAGGGGTTGTCTCGCTACAATGATTGGGTTTTAATTTAAAGATCTTTAAAAAACAAGCAGCTTTGCAATATATGTTCATTACAAATGTTCTACTGATTTGAGCTATCCCTGTTAGTATTACTACATCAGCTCCTCAAATCTCTATAGTAGCCGACCTTTTGGGATCCTTATCTTACTGGCTGTCAGTCTGAATGACTCATCACCTTTGAAGACAGTCGGAGCAGAGAGCCCTCCCCCACAGAATGCTTCTGAGGGGAGAGGACTCTGGCGTCTGGTGTCCTTAACTGCCTGGATTAACCCTGTGTGTGCCTGCTTCCTCCTGCTCTCTACACAGATAATGTGACAAGCAGGGACCCTGTCTGTTACTATAATCATGATGTGTCTTTGGAACTGTGACTATACTAATACTATACAGATCAGGGGGCATGTGAATACTTTATGTTCTCCAGTATTAGTGAGACATCCTGAGTATAGTAACACTTCCCTTGTTGTTGCTGGAGATGTGGAGACTTGTAAGCTAAGCAGGGGATATAGGAACACTTGCATCCTCTCTGCTCTGTTATTAGCACACCACTTCACCTTCCTCTCTACACTCATAGATCAGCCCTCTCCTGCAACAGACCTAGGCAGGCACACACAGGGTGAACTCTGAGAGCAAACCCCCTCCCCTCCCCCCCTGTATAGAAGTTATGTAGCTGCCTGTGTGCTGATGGGAGGGGGGAGAGGGAGCAGAACAGACAGACAAGCTAGCACACCCCTCAGTTCAACTTACCAGGGACACTGACAGGCTGAAAGCTCGTAATGAGACAACTCCTTTAAGTCTTGAACCCATGGACATCACCAAACGCTGGGTTTCCTCCTTCTTAATGCTTTGCCAGGCCTTTACAGCCGGCAGCCTTCAGGTCTTACTTGTTTGTGGGTCTTTCCGTCTTAAGTCTGGATTTGAGCAAGTGAAATGCATGCTCAATTGGGTTGAGATCTGGTGATTGACTTGTCCATTGCAGAATGTTCCACTTTTTGGCACTCATGAACTCCTGGGTAGCTTTGGCTGTATGCTTGGGGTCATTGTCCATCTGTACTATGAAGCGCCGTCCGATCAACTTTGCAGCATTTGGCTGAATCTGGGCTGAAAGTATATCCCGGTACACTTCAGAATTCATACGGCTACTCTTGTCTGCTGTTATGTCATCAATAAACACAAGTGACCCAGTGCCATTTAAAGCCATGCATGCCCATGCCATCACGTTGCCTCCACCATGTTTTACTGAGGATGTGGTGTGTCTTGGATCATGTGCCGTTCCCTTTCTTCTCCAAACTTTTTTCTTCCCATCATTCTGGTACAGGTTGATCTCTGTCTCATCTGTCCATAGAATACTTTTCCAGAACTGAGCTGGCTTCTTGAGGTGTTGTTCGGCAAATTTAACTCTGGCCTGTCTATTTTTGGCATTGATGAATGGTTTGTATCTAGATGTGTGTATTTATTTTCATGGAGTCTTCTCTTTACTGTTGACTTAGAGACAGATACACCTACTTCACTGAGAGTGTTCTGGACTTCAGTTGATGTTGTGAAAGGGTTCTTCTTCACCAAAGAAAGTATGCGGCGATCATCCACCAATGTTGTCATCCGTGGACGCGCAGGCCTTTTGGAGTTCCCAAGCTCACCAGTCAATTCCTTTTTGCTCAGAATGTACCCGACTGTTGATTTTGCTACTCCAAGCATGTCTGCTATCTCTCTGATGGATTTGTTCTTTTTTTTCAGCCTCAGGATGGTCTGCTTCACATCAATTGAGAGTTGCTTTGACCGCATGTTGTCTGGTCACAGCAACAGCTTCCAAATGCAAAACCACACACCTGGAATCAACCCCAGACCTTTTAACTACTTCATTGATTAGAGGTTAACGAGGGAGACGCCTTCAGAGTTAATTGCAGCCCTTAGAGTCCATTGTCCAATTACTTTTGGTCCCTTAAAAAAGAGGAGGCAATGCATTACATAGCTATGATTCCGAAACCCTTTCTCCAATATGGATGTGGAAACTCTCATATGGCAGCTGGGAGTGTGCACTTTCAGCCCATATTATATATATAATTGTAGTTCTGAACATGTTTTTAAAAACAGCTAAAATAACAAAACTTGTGTCACTGTCCAAATATTTCTGACCCTAACTGTATATTTTCATATCTTTACATATGTGTACAATTTATAATAGAAAATAAAAATATACTGATGTTATACACTACAGAGGAGTTCATGATACAGAGGCTGAAGGATAGGTATTCAACCTCGGAACGAGCATGTGATGACATCATAAGGAGGCGGGGCTTGCATTAGATCTGAGAAACAGTACGCCCAGTAGCAGCTTAAGGATTGGACCTGTGAGGAGGTGTATCAACCTCTTGGCAACAGCCCTTTAAACAGCCAGTAATTGCCTAGATCATTCACCCTAGAGCTGGGAGATGTATATAGAGCCAGCAGACCTTGGTTTCACTATCAATTTTAACAGCTCAGAGGGGAGTAAACACAGAGTGTGCAGGCAGCCAATCACAGCGCAGGGGGCGTGGCCGGTGCGTTTCTGGTCTAGGGGCGTATCCTAACAGGCTGAATGAAATGTCAGCCAGCCAATCACAGTGCAGGGGGCGTGTCTATGGGGCAGGAACTGTCCAGGGGCGTGTCTGACCAGCAACAGCAGAAATAGAACACAGATTTACAGAAACGCTCATATCTGCTAAACCAAGTGACAGAGGTAATGCAACCCAATTACAAAAGTGCTTATTTTTACTGTCCCCATAATCTGAGACATGATCTTTGTAGCGATAAAACCCCTTTAAGTCTCCATTTAGATTCCCTGGATATCCATGCAGCAAATAGAACACTCAGCCTGTTGTATCTGTACTCATATAAAAAAAAAAGAGCAGTTCGTCAGAAAGGCATATAATATAGTCATAGGACATGATAATTGTTCCTAAAATTGCACTATGCTGACCCTTTTAACAAGTGGAATGATTATCCCGAGAAGGGCGGCCCCGTCTCATGAAGGGGTTGTCTCACCATGCTGTTTCACAGAGCCACAGGCAGATTCAGATTCACATTTTCTCATTCTTCCTGGTTAGGCTGTTGGTGGTTCTACAGCAGTGTTTACCATACCAGCTCCAAATTCCCATCTCTTCTAATTGCAGTGCTATGACTGAAGGAGATGGAATATATAGTGCAGAAGGATACAGAGATCAAAGTTAATAATCAAGAGAAATTAATCTCCTTTGTTTGTTAGAGATAACATACTCTGTCTCAAGCTGCTGTCCGTCCTGATGGCATCACTCCCTGCTCGCTGTCTAATCAGGAAGGATGGTAACCAGAGAAAGCACATAAAATCTCTCTTATCTCCTTACCAAGGTAATATCAAGAGAAATGTATTTTGAAAAAGTCTTAATTTAATGTTAAGTTCCCTGTATGTTGAAAGCTAATCTTTCTAGTGAGACAACCACTTTAATGGCTATTTCTAGAAGGTTCTATAAAGCTTTAATAACCTACTTACAGTCCTAATCCATTTCCCCTGTTAATTAGATCATAAGGGGATGATAATTGTGACTAAAAGTATTCACTGTATAAAAAAATGACATAGTTGCAGGGCAATAGTGATGTCAGTGCATCACTATTGCCAGCATCGTTGTGGTATGGTATCTATGTGATTTTTTTATACTGTAAATACTTTTAGCCATCCCCATTTTAGTCCCTAGATGAAACACCTAACAAGGCAGCACCATGTGCCATTGATGTGAGAGGTGAATGTCAGCTACAAAAGTACACAAGTGCAGACAGACATACGACAGTTGAGCAGCTCACCACCAAAATGAACCACTGAGTTACCAGATGTGTGTCTCAAACAGCAGTTTGCCGAACCCTACTGCGTAAGGTTCTCTAAAGCAGATGGATGGTCACTGCATCAATGCTAACAAAGTTACATCAGCAGAAAAGGCTTCAATTTTCACAGTAGTATCAGAATTGGACCTCCACTGATTAGCAAAGGGTTCATTTGCTAATCAGCGGAGGTGGACAGATGGACATTGGAGCATCAGGCAAGAAACATCAGAGAACAAACACCCTGCAACAAGTGCTGGAGAACACAAATCTGGTGGTGGCAGCATTATGCCCTGCAGATGGTTTTCATATCATTCACTGGGCACATTCATCTATGTGGAAAGAACTTTCAACAGATTAGGGTATGAATTCATCCCTGCAGATCATGTACACCAATACATACTGACTATCTTCTACGGGATGGATGGGATTTTCCAGCAAGACATGTCAGTCAGCTACAAATGTCTAACCTTGGTTGGAAGAACATGCCCAAGACTACTAAAACCTACCCTGGCCTCATAATTCTACAGACTTGAACCCAATTGAGCATCTGTGGGGCCACCTTGATCATTGTGTTCACTCTATGGGTCCTCTCCTACATTATTTCCAGCAGTGGTGGAACACACTGCAGTCAGCATGTCTCCAGATACCTGTGAAAACCTAAGAAGATCTTACCAAGTCCCTCCCAGCCCGTTTAGTGGCTGCCTGTGCTGCAAGTAATAGTTACTCTGGATGTTAGCTGGTGTAACTACACTATATGTAGCTACATAGTGCAACTGGAAAAACACATATGTACATCAAGCTCAACCAGGAGATGGAAGATGTTGATAAAGGAAAAGAGTACCAATAACTGTTAAAGCTTTATTTCCTTATGTTGAATGTGAGGACGGGGGGAAAAATATAAGGCATAACACAATCTGCCCTAAAAGAGAAAAAATTCCCTCCTGATGCCAAGTGATGGCGAGATTGGATTAACATTCAAACACGAATTTCATACATTTACATTATCATTGATGTTATTTTGTTGTAAGAAATTATCTAAGCCTTTTGAAAGCCATTATCTGTTACTGTTGAGAACCTCTACTCATTTCTTTTTAATCAATAACACTTATTTTGTCCACAGTGCTATACTGTACAGGTAATAGCAGGGCTTAGTTATCGGTTTTCAGGTCATGAATTCACATTCTAAGATTAAATTGATAGTCAATGCAGTTTTTATTTATCATACTGGTGTCTAAAGTGCACACAATTATGGTTGTACAGAGGGATTTTACTGTTAAATTTAATAAAATGCAGCTGTCAAAAACTAATTATATCTTAAATTAAAAGCACTTTGATTTTTATGAAGTCCTGTCTAAGGGTTTGTGTTAAGGTTCATTTAATGGTAATTACCCAAAGAAAAAAAAAAAGAAGAAAAACTACAGAGGCAGGCAATTTAGCTGAAGTACATAAGGCTGTACAATATCGTGCTGTCACGTTACTATGTATAGTGACGGCTCATTATTTAGATCCTTGGAGACCAAAGTGACATCCTGGTCTCTTCAAGGATATACTTTTGCATCTACTTTTTTTTAATAATGCTCGAACGCATCTAAAATAAAAAGAATTGTATGGTATAATGGTATTAGAATTATGTTATCCCTGGTATTGGCCGGCACTTACCAGTTATTTGTTGTTATGATTTAGATTTTAGTATGGAATAAACAGTGATATTGGATGGAGTCTCATATATGACAGGTTAGTTCCGATGCTGTGGCGAAGCGCATGCGCGGTGTGGGGAGGGCAATGCCGATGCCCACTACGGCGTCCCTACGCATGGTGCGCTTGTCCGGAGCTGACGTTCTTCCAGGCATGCGAGGGACTGCCTGAAGTGGGGCAGCGGAGGCCGCTCCTTCCGAACACGGCGCATGCGCCACAAACGGCACAGGTGTCAGCAGTAGTTAGAGCAGTATTTAAGTAGGCTAGGAAGGATTAGCACCAACACCCCCTGAGGAAGCATAAGTAACGCGAAACGTGCGTTGGGGAGCCACCCCTGGTCCTCTAACTTGGTAAGATTTACACCCATTGGCAGTATTATATTATGTAATATGTGTTCTGTGCCTGTTCAAGTTTAAATATGAATATGTATTACAATAACTAGAAGGTACCTGAACTTCATTATGAATAGTTGATAGGACTTGAATTAACATATCTATAAGTGATTGTGCAATATTGATTTTGGTATTTTTGTATCTATAATTACATCCTACATTATGATGCCACATAAGTGATTGGATCAGTGGTATGTTATAGGGTGACCTTCTCTATATACCTTTATAAACTTTTATGATTTGTATGTGATAAATTAATAAAGTTTAATAGATTTTTGATCAAATTCTCTCTAGTTCTTTTTGTTGATGGCTAAAATAAAAAGAATAGAAAATAATGGGAATCTTTTTTTAAAATGGATTACACAAGAAACTAAAGAGCTTCAGAAATGAACATTCAACAAAAGGGTGGCCTGTGAAGGAATGAACAGTAGCCATTTGTGGACTTAAAGGAAGTTTAGGGGTGACTTTGAGAGACTATAAGCAGCAATGTTGTAGAGAACAGAGTTGGATACAGGTCAATGGCAAACTAGCCCTGAATTCAAGCGATTTGGTTTGGCTCAAAATGTGAAACTGGATTTAAGATTAGAGCAAAAATTATTTTTAAGGGTTAACTTAACACTGCCCCATGCCCCGATTCCTTCCCAATCTCAGTGCAGCCTAACTTTTGCTCCGACGCCATGCTGCTATTTTTAGTGATGTTGACAGTAATACCATGTCGGTAGTGACAAGGTGAGCTCAACCGGAAATGAGGCCCCGGCCCCCGGGGGAAAGGGATTTAAAATGAATTTGGGCCCCACACCGGGGACTAGAGGAAACAGTAAGTTAACAGTTATAAGTCAGTGAAAGAACCTAACCCTATGTCCAGCTGAGGATTAGGGATAGTGTTAGGGCTAGAGAAAAAATTCAGGTTCGAGACGCCCTGAACCTGAATTTTTTTGAAATTTTCATCAAATAGTTTCGAACCACACAGGACTTTATTTGAGTAGTAAAAGCAAGGAGAAACCATGGCTACAACATTTTCTTACAGAAATAAATGGTCCATGATAAAGGCCTTGAATTGCAATACCTCTGTTCAGACTAGCTTGTTTTTAGAGAAGTCAATGCAGATTTGATGGACCCATTATTATATGTTTTGTAACGTGTTTGAAGATGACTCATGATAGATTAGTCAACAGTATCCGTAAGAAGCTCAAACTAGGTTGAATATGGCTAAAGGCAGCGATGTCAACAGCCTGGTTTTCCAATGAGAAAAACCAAAAAATAAAAACTTTTCCCAGCATCCAATTGTAAGTTGAAGATGACTTGAAAAGGATGTGTGCCATTATAAGTAAACAAGATTGCAACCCAAATGTAAGTGACAATGTTATTTTCTAGTTATTTTACAATAAACTAAACTTCTCTGGATATTAAAGATCAACAGTAACCTGATGAAAAAGGACAGAACTGTGAACAAAGCTTAGAAAAGTTTTTACCGTGTTACATATTGATTAATCTGTCCCACTGCGTAGCAGAGATAAGCTTCAAACCAGTTAGTATGCCAGGCTCGGTGAAGACTCTGCATGCCATATGGATGGATGCAAAATTAATAAGGGTTTCTAATTTTGGAATGTTAATTCTTTAGTGACTATTCCTGCCATATTTTCCAAATTTCCTCACATCAGAATCTAAAAAAAGAAATGTGCACACAGCTCAAATAATTTTAAAGACAATCTGTCAGAGGGGATTTCTCGATAAAGTAAATATAGTGGCAGGTAGGGGTCTAAACAGAAAAATTAATGGTCAGAATTTTACAAGTTAAAGCTTGGCTGTTGAAGAGAGAATTCACTTTTTATAATGAAAATGAGCAGCACCCTGGATAGGCATGACCACACGTTCCCATTTCTGCCCTACAATATCCCACCCCATGCCTACTTCTTTACTTTTATAAAACCCTCACAATCGATGTCACTCCACTAGTGCCAGCTGTTTAAAAGGGGCGAAAAAATTTAGTATCCCAATCCACAATAGCAAAGCAATGAAAATATGGTTTAGATATGTAGAGTTGAAATAAATATAAGATTTAATATTGTAAAATTGTAGGTAATATCCATGCACAGTTCTCCAAAGCAAAAATAAAGTATAATGTAGCCAGGGCTGTGGAGTCGGTAATCCAAAGCTCCGACTCAGATTCCTCAGTTTCCCTGACTCCGGCCCCCCTTTTTTTTTAAAATTTTTGTAGAAAAGGCAAAAATCGGTTTTTAAACCCTTTTGATACAATAATCAAGCATTTAGGGAACTACAGACAAGCAAAATTGGGAACAATTTTTGAACTTTGACTTTTCAGGTCCACATCCCCACCATCCCTAAAGCTTTGAACATGAACCCATTATTTTAAAGACAATTCTTACCTAAAATTTATACATAAATTTGACTTTCAAGTATTTAGCATCTTCTTAGTTCTGCAGATTCTTATCATGTAACTGCATTGTTACCGATTTGCTCATAAAAATCAAAATGTTAATTTTTTATTATTTTGTTCGAATTTGGTAAATCCACCTTTGGCTTTCAATACTGCCTGAATCCTTCTGGGCTCTGGATCAGATTCAAGCATGTCTTGACCAAAATCTGACCCCCGGGCCCTTTTCTACACTTCCCGTTTTGGGGGCAGACTGGATTTTCGGTAGAAATACACTTTTCTTAAACTCAAAAGTGAAAAAATTTGGGTTGAGGTCTGGGGACTGGAGGCAATCCCAGAAACCTCTTCTTTGTATTGAATCTTTCCCTTCTCCACCTTTATGAGCTTTGATCGTTGCCCTACAACACTTGTTTCCTTTTCATACCCATAGTACTAAATGTATGAAGTAACTCATCTTGAGGTACCAATAGCCACATTGAATAAAAAATTGTCCTGGTCAAGTTCCCCAACATCTTTCCTGTGAAGCAACCACTATCTTCAGGCTTCCTCCACGAACCTGACTTTTTTCAATTTCTCGATCCGCTCACCCCTTTTTCGCTGATTTTTCCCAAACCCTTTTACCCAAACAGCCCGGTCTATTGACTTTCATCTCATCGCTCCAAATCACCTTTTCCAATCTTCCATTTTTTAACTTTTTTTCAAACCAGCGACCTTCTTATGACTGAGGGTTTTTTTACCTTTTTTTTGGGCCAATTCCAACCGTGAAAAGCGTTTGCATTTTCTTGCATGGCGTTGTGATCCCCTTTTCAAAGCATAACCACCTCCCCGCTGTGCCTTTTGGTTAAAATTGATGACCTTTTGATGAGCCAACTTGTTGACTTGCTATTTTTCCTGGACATTACCTCTTGGCTTTTAAAATGGATGGGTGGACTTTTATTTCATATTCCATGGCCCCCCACATAATCAGTTTGGAATTTTTTTTGGCCCAGAGAGCTACATAGCGGGGTGAGGCTCCTCTTTTCTTGGGAAATCTTCCAGGTTGCTCAAACCAGTGACCTTTCGCTTGGCAATCAGCCTAAAACACACGGGCTTTTAGGAAATGTGAGAACGGGGTTTTTGTAATTTGTATAAAAAGAGGAAAAAGATCGTCCCACTAGAGCAAAACGTTCAATGCAGTTACATGATAAAATCTGCAGAACAAAGCAATACTAAATAGCAGCACAAAATTAGGTATAGTAGCCAAGAAAATTTGTCTATAAAATGTGTTAGTCCAGCGAAAGCTGTAGTGGATATGAGGAGGACCCCGAAAATTCAAAAGTTCAAAACATTGTTACCCTTCTGTTTGATGGTGTAAAATATATTTATTGGATAAAACTTTAAAAACACAAAAAACTTAAAACTGTAAATATCTAAAACGCTCTGCAGCGAGTGGGAAAAAAAACAGTCCATGAATTTGTTCTGAGAAATTATCCCCCATCAATCCTCTTCAAAATGACCTCAGATCTGATCTCTTATTTCCAGGCTACAGAAAACCTCTCTACACTAATTGGGGGGGTGGCAAAGGGGTTAACCACAGGGGCAACATCCTAACAACTCAGGGTATAAAGGAATTCCCCCATGAGACAGTTTTGATGAAACCCTTGAAATCTCCGACTTTTTTGAAAGCAAGTGAAAAAAAGTTGCTGAAATATTGGGCTGTTTGGGGCGAATTTTTTCGCCTGCAGTAAAGCTTTGTGCCCAGGGCATCCAAATACTTTTCAAAAAAATTTAAACCCTCATCTGCTGATGCTGAAAATTGGGAGCGTAGCCTGGCAAACCCAATTCCCTTTCCTTGGCACTGCAAAGAACTTATTGTACGAATTGAGTATATATTTTCGGAGTCGGTCCATTTTATCACGACTCCGGCTCCTGCAAAATGGGCACCGACTCTGACTCCGAGTCCACAGCCCTGATGCAGCAAGCATATCAATAACTACTTTTAGACAAGTTCTGACACCAAGTAAGAAGTTCTGACACCATGTTGTTAATTTAAGCTACAATGGATGGCTAATGATAAATGTTCCTGTTGCTTTTGCTAGTACATTACTTTATGGCTACCATATTAAAAGTAGATCTACACAGTGACGTTGGCCATAACACATTATGTGGACAAATATTGCAAATGAGGAGCTATCTGCATGGCATTACATCACAACTAAAGAGGTAAATGTGGCTGCATTGTGACATGACCATATTCTTTTTCATCGGCAGCAAATCACTGTGACTCAGACAGGTCCTCACTATGATCTTTGTCATGGGCAACATGTTTGAAATTTTAAGCTATCCTGTAGCCCTAGCCTTAAAGTTTTTTCTCCAACTCTATAACAATAGAGCTAAATCAGTTCTACACGCCTCACAGAAAATACTGTACAATAGAACTTTAAATTTGGCACCACTTCTGGACCAATACTGGGTATACCCACCATATAACACAGCCATAATATTTTGTCCAACACTATGTTACCACATAAACCATTCCCTGGGTCTTAAAATGTGTATAACATAGAGATAGACCATGGAGTTGATATGGGCTTCTGAACAGAACTAGTTGGTCCCATCACCTTCGTAATTTGGTGGCAAGAGTCTGTGCAAAACCTTCTTACAGAGAGGAACTGCAGTGTTAGTAAACATGGAAGTTGGTTCAATGGTCCAAAAGTAAAAAAAAAAGAAAAAAAAAAAAGGGCTTAAAAGAGGAATCAAGCACCAGGCTCCCTTGTCTTTTGGGACCATACCTGGAATCATGACAGAGGCCTAATTTCATCCTTACTATCAGCCCCTCTTCTATGTATATAATTATTTATCTTGTTCATTTATCCAGCAACTGTTATATTTCACAGTGCTGTACAGAATTTGTCATTCATAATGGTCCCTGTACCCACTGGGCTCATTTCTACTTCCAGTTTCACCTATTGTAGTGGGGAAAAACGAAATGAGGAAACCCCTATGAAAACCCGGGTGGAACAAACAAAACTTTTTGCAGATTTCCTGCAAGGCAATAGTGCCAACTACTGAGCCACCATGCTGCCTATACAGTACATATGACGACATGCAAAAACTTCTGGCTACTGCAGACACACAGCATTCCCTTAAAAACCCTTTCTCGTCCTTTAAAAAAATTCAACAGGTGTGAAACTTTAGAACCAGTGCAGGAAGGAGACCAAATTTAAAATTTTTAAAATTTTTTGGGTATTTGACCCAAAATTTTTTAAAAAGACTAAAAGCAAGCCCCCCACCAAACTTGTCCTGCGAACGAAAATTTTAAAAGAATATTAGCTGTTGTAAAAAAACTTTGAAATATAAATATATAAGTCCTAATGTGTTTATTTCAACACAACTGAACACCATAGGAGACAAAGTTGAAATGTTCTCATAGTTTCTCAAAGAACAATGCAATTTTAAGTCCCTTGTGATGCGGATTACGGTGTGCTTGATAAACTGAAACTAGGTACGGACCTTATACTTATGTGTTAAGAAAATAAATCATTACTAATAGCAAAAGTTTAGCAGCGGAATAAAGAAAAAAATAAAAATTAACAGTGGTTCAAAAGGTTTCCCCATACAACAAAAGAAAAAAAACCTACTGCCGAGCTGTATCGCAGAAAGAACCCAATACATTCCATAAAATGAGCAATTATAGGATTTTTTAGAATTCACGGTAATTGCTGCCCAATACAAATAAAATAACATTTCTGTAAATCAATGCTACACAAAAACAAACCGCTACATTAAATTCATGTTCTTTCAATGCTATTGGAAATTAAAGAAAAGTACAACTCTGCTAGTGGTCGAAAACCAAAACAGCCTGTTGTGAAAAGCAATCTTTTTGGCTCATTGATGAATGTGAAAATCGTATATATGCGCAATTTCCCCAAAATTTAAGGCTCAAAGAGAACCGTGACGATTACTTCTCTAGGTTGATATCGGGAAATTAGTGCATTCGTTTAACAACAAAAAAGAACTATTTGTAAAATATTTTTTTCTTTTAAAAGAAAAATGATTTAAAAAAGGGAACTTTTGGGGGGAGTTGAAAAAAAGAAACTGTTTGAAAATCACTTTTTAGTCCAGAAGAATACATTAAGTACTTTAGCAAAGACATGCGGTTTTCATGAGATTTTCCCATGACTGTTATATGACAACGTCAAGACGTGGGGTATACATGAGGCAACAAAATAATATACACACAAGCAGCACTGGCAACAATTATAAGACCTGAATTGAGATACACACTTCTAAAGGATGCTTACTTAAAGAGGACCCGTGATGTCTCGACTTGCCTATTTTAGTAAATACATTCTTCATTTTTCATTCTGTTGGGGACATTTTGAGGCTTCGAAAACAATTCCCATTTTTTATACTTAAGGGTTTTAAAAGACAAATGGCACCCCCCAAAAAATTAAAATTGATGAGAGGGGGCCACTGTACTGACTTGACGATGGGTGTTGCCATTAGAGATAGCACACGAACTCTGTCAGCCCTGAATGGACAATATCAGACTGTGCAGGGACACAACCGCATTTGAAGAAAAAAAGATTATTTATCACAAGAACTGTGAATCTGTGGAATATAGCAAGAACAAGAAAGGCTTAGATAGGCTTAGATAATTACTGTGAGACTCACTCTCATCCAGCCACCATTTTGGACAGTCTCCCACCAAACATTTAAGCCGTTTAGGGAAAGCCAGCCCGTGCTTACTGCACTGCAGCTATATTAACGGCTACTACAAGTGTCTATAACCTATGATTACTGACCCAAAACTGCTGGCTTCCCTCACAGAGGTTAGGTAGCTCGATGACATATACATTGCAGCTCTCCTGCTGCCACCAAACCAATGAGAGAGATCTGCGACTTGAAATTGCTTTGTCACACTACTTTCAATTTAATATTACAAATACTTCTGTAGCCATACAAAATGTTTATTAGAATGTGGATATAGTCTGGTGGCAATTTTGGGATCAGGAATGAAATATTTCTTCAGGGCAGATTGACTCTTGCCTTATGGGTGTCACACTTCACGGAGGAGAGGATGGTGGATTCACTAGTCACTGCGTGGAGTTGGCGAAGCCCGCACCGAGGAGCGGAGTCTAAGAGGCCCCTTGTCTTCACCGGCACCCGACGCAAGCGGGAAGGACTTTGTTGCAGAGAAACCCCCAGGTCTCTACCCCCGACGTAGGCCCAGTCGGTGACAGCCGAAGTGGTAGGCACAGAAACAGGCTGGAACACAGAGAGGCAGGACTGGAGGACTGGCAGGCACGGCAAGAACAAAGTCAGCAGAAGATGGTCAGGCAGGTAGCAAAACAGATGCAAAAATAGCAGAGAAGGTTAGCGAGACGTACGCGCGAACCTAACTCAAGAAAAATTACACCAACAACTGGGCGTGAAAAGCAGAAAATGGCATCCTTAAAAAGCTCCCGCAAGAATAGGTTTGAAGGAGCACAATTACCTGTTGCACACTGTCCCTTTAAATCCAGGGAACTGAGGTGCGCGTGCCCCTAGTGGGGGGAAGATGCAGGGAAGCACATCTGCTGAAGAGGAAGCAAGACGGGAGCAGGTGAGTACTGGACAGGCAGAACAACAGCCCTGGGCGCAGCGTGTGGACGACTAGCAGCTGAGTAACAGACGTGCCTGTGGTCTGGGAGTTGGACCGCAGCACAAGCCTTTTTAATGGGTTACAAAGTCTGCATCAATAGAAGTTAAAAAAAATAAAAATAAAAAAAAATTCCCTTTACCCCTCCGTTCATCCACATTTTTCCCCATCTTTGGTTGGTTAATCACAAAAAGTAAGGGATATTTGGCTTTTGGCTGAAATTTCAGGATGGGCATAATATTTCTTAATTTTTTTTTAAATTAACTAAATGAGACCATCTCTTCACTTTAGAATGCAGATATCTAACTGTTCAGTGTTTCAGTACTTTTTGCACAACTTACTGATCTCGAAAAAGGAGCTTAATGGCAAAATTCACAAAAGGTGTCTGATCCCTGAATCGCCCAATAAATGTAGGGGATCAATTTAAATTGGGACTAAACAGTCCTCTTCATCATTATGCTGTTTAAATTCTAACATTAGGAGACCAAGACACCACCTTAAAATTGATCAACAGTACTTTGCCATTTTGAGGTTTCATGCAGAATGCTCTCAGACAGAAGTGGCCACTGAGCTTAGAGTGTCACAAAGTGTCATCAGTAGGTTGCAACAGAGATACAGAGAGACTGGAAGAGTTACAGAAAGGCAAAGACGTGGACATCCTTTGGCTCCATTACACAATTTATGTCCACGGAACCGGATGATGAATGCCACACAACTCCAGGGATGTTTAAGGGAGGTGAGAGGCAACCAAGTGTCACGTCAGACCATTCGTAACCGTTTACATCAGTGTGGTCTGCGTGCTAGATGACTGGCAAGTGTACCTGACCACACCACCAGGCACCGGCATTATCACCTTGCATTGGTCAGGTAGCATTTATGCTGGATGAGGGACCAGTAGTCCTCAGTGCTGTTCAGTGATGAAGGTCGATTCACTCTGAACAGAAAATGATGGCCACCAATTATGCTGGAGATGTCAAGAGTACAAAGCATCAGATGGTCAGGTACCCTTGCCAGTCATCTAGCATGCAGAACACGCTAGTGTAAACGGTTACAAATGGTCTGAGGTGACACTTGGTTGCCTCTCACCTCCCTTAAACGTGCTTGGAGTTATGTGGCTTTCATCATCCGGTTCCGCAAGGCATTTTCTACAAAGAAGCAGTCATCAGTGTGTAATGTAGCCAAAGACTAAACCACTTCTTTGTCTTTTTGTGACTCTTCCAGTCTCTCTGTATCTCTGCTGAAACCTGCTAATGATACTTTGTGACACTCTAAGCTCAGTGGCCACATCCATCTAAGAGAATCCTGCTTGAAGTCTCACAACGGCGAGGTACTTTTGATCATTGTAAGGTATTGTCTTAGTCTCATGATGTCAAAAAGTGAACAGCATTATGAGGAGGACTGTTTAAATCCCAATTCAAATTGATCCCCTAAATTTATTGGGTGATTCAAAGATCAAATACCTGTTGTAAATTTTACCATTAAACTCCTTGTTAGAGATCAGCAAGTTGTGCAAAAAGTACTGAGACATTGGACATGTGCATTCTATAGCTAAGAGATGGTCTCATTTAATCGATGTAAAAATATTTAAGAAATTTAAGGTGACATATCCCAATACGAATGCGCCATAGTTTTGGTGTATTTTGCACCAAAAAAAAGTTTGATGCCATATTCTTGATATAAATGAACTGTAATATACCAAAACTAGGCACATTAAATATAGTAGCGATGATACGCTGTGCGCCTCCATAACGCAATGTACCTATCAAGGCGCATTAGATACACTAATAATGATACGTTATGCCCCTCCGTAATGCAATGCGTCTCAATAGGCGATTACATACACTACCAATGATATGCTATGTAACTCGATTGCGCAATGCACCTTTTTAGGCACATTAAATTTACTATGCAAGGTATACCAGATGTCAGATTTTTGAAAGGATAGTACTTTCAGGTGCACTTTACACTGATTAAATGCGCCAAAATCCTGCCGTGGCGACACCAATTTTCAGACATGGCGCCCTTAGGGTTTATCCTGATATCTCAACCAAAAGCCAAATATTCCTAACATTTTGTGAGTAGTGTATGCCTTTAGTCAACTGTGCTAACTATGTAACTATCAGACATCTAACTGACTGGCAATGAATTTCAAAAAGAAATAAAGTAGGTGTGTGTGCGTGTGTGTCTCCCTAGCCCTGGGTGGAAAATTGAGCAAGTGTCAATGAATGTTTGAACAATGCATTGTCATTAGTAATTAAGGCATTGCTTGGTACTGTATGGCATTACATTTTCACTGTGTAGAACGTCATTATTTGCACACAGTACAGTAATATGAATAGTGAGAAAGCTGACAAAACAAAAAAGAAAGGTATACCAGTGTAGACCTGGCCATTGGTTTTGTAGAAGTATATGAAAGTATTAGCACAATATGTAAGCATAGCTTTGTGTGCTCTATTTTACTACACTGTATACATAGTTATAAAAATACATAGCACTGTTATACATCAAGACACACGTCCATCACGTTCAACCAAAGTGGGAAGGAGGTTCTTTTTTTGTTTGTTTTTAAATCTTGGAAAACCCCTTTAAGCAAGGACGCACAATATATATATATTTTTTTTTGAGGGCCACATTGCCTCACTGAGTCACTCCCAAGCACAATATTACCATTTTTATTAAAAAATTATGATGTGGAAGAAGGGGGGTATGGGTCTACCTTACACATTAATTTGATTGTGTACCTTTTTCCCATTCTATAATTGCAGCTGCCATGGCAAGCAAAAAACTTTATTTTATTTTTATAATTGTGATTTTCTTTTTTTAACCAAAAGCTTTTTTATTAAGATTTTGTATGTAATTAGGGAGGAAAACCATACATACATAGGGGAAACAGGCTAAAAAGCCCAACAACAGACATAAAACAATATAACAGTTAAACGGTCATGGTCACAAGAAAGACAATCACATTAGAAGGTTGAAGGTCAACAACTATTAAAAAAGGGAAATAGGCACCCAAATAAGGTTAGCGGGGGCCCCAAAAATAAATCTATCAGGTTGAAAAGCCCGGGGGAAAAATCCTTTGTCAAGCCTTTTAAAAGCATTTAAAAACTAAAAAATTTCCTATTGTTTCTTATTTTGTCCCAAAAAATGCGTGGGTACCGAGAGAGAGGTTTCACATTTATAGTGAAAATTGACTCTATCGATCACTTCTACCAAGAATGGGGGTAACGAGGATTTTCCAAAAGCTTTTAAAATTATTGAAAGTCTTGTAGCGATAAATATATGTTGAAGTACTGTTCTGAATTGGGTGGGAATTGTGACTTTTTTTTTTATAAAGAATGCACTGAACAGAAAAAGATTGATATTACAAAGTAACACCTTTTAAATTTTAGCACAAAACAACTTAATTAAAAATAATTTTTAATAACATTTTATTACTATTTTTAAGGGCATTACTAGCCGACAATATGAAAATTCCACAAAAAAACTGTTTTTCCAACTAATTTTTCAATAAATATGCATTGCCCCCTTGGGATCTATAAGACACATCTAACCTTCACATTTGTTTGCATAAGATTCTGCAGACCCCGACCTTTCATACTAAATTAGAAAGGGCTAAAGATTTTTTTATAAATTGATAGCTAACCATTTTAAAAGATTTACCCAAAACTTTAAAAATCTCCTCATCACCTCCCACTGCACAAAAATTTACCTACCTATCCCCACTGTTAAAGCACTGTCAGAACTCCAAGCACCCTCCAGTATTAGAAAAGGGGTTATGAAGCGTTAATATGGGTTTTACTTTTTTTGCACAGTGGAAGTGTAAAGGGGTTTTTTTTTTTCTGTTTTTTTTAAATTTGGAAAACCCCTTTAAAAAAAGGCCCAAATTTTTTATTTTTTTTTGAGGGCCACATTGCCTCACTGAGTCACTCCCAAGCACAATATTACCATTTTTATAAAAAAAAAAAAAAAGTATATACTACTTTTCAGCCCTTTGCCGGGTTAAAAAAAATTGCAATTTACTGATCACAATTACACTGGCATTATAATGAAATTTGTTTGATGCCCTAATGTAAAATGGCCACATTGTGGCACCAGGCTCCATATAGGCACATATATCTTACGAAGTAAAAAAAAAAAAAGTTATGCAGAAAAAATAAAAAAAATACCCAAAAAGTATTTTATAAAGCATCCCAAAAATATTTAAAAATTCGTTAAAAAGCAAAAATGATAAAAGACAAACTATTTTATATCCAGATTTTTCCCCCCCTTCATATGTGACTTTGAACAAATTTGCTGTTTATGCATTTATACGTTGTTCTCTTCTTCCGGTGAACTCCTGACTTGTTTTGTGGAATGTATCTCTGTTCTCTTCACGGCATGCTTGTCTAAAAGGGAATTTGACCTTACCCTGTCTTGTTGCTATAAATAAAAGACCCTGACCCCAGCATTTTATGAATAAACCCGCTGTGCCCAAAATTTGTATAAAATCAATTCCTTTTCATGTGTACTCTTTAGCAGGCAATAAGACATTCCCACAGCAAAGCCAATGCTTTAAGCATTCCCATTTATTACCACTAATTATAGTATAATTTTTTTGCAGAGCTAAATATGTTTTAAAACTAAGGCTAAGTCCCCGGGCTAATTGCAGGGGATATATACCTCCCAATTACGCCCGGGTGTTCGGGAGCTCCCCGATGCGGGGGGGGGGGGGGGGGGGGGGGCCCGTGGCCCCATAGACTTTTACTCGCCGCATAAGTGCCCCTGAAAAATACAGTTCTCTTGAGAATGTGGGTTACCGTAAGACTGGGGGCAGTACCCGCAAAATACGTGGCGAAAAAGTGCCCCAATTTAACCCGTTGAAAATACCCCAAAGGCTGGTCTACACGACAGGACAAAAAAAATCACTAAAACAAAAACCTAAAAAAAAATTTATAAAACTAAGGTTTTTGTTCACTGTCTGTCAAAAGTTGCTGAAAAAAACGTTTGTTTTTTGGAACATTTTTGTTCATTTTTTGCTGCTTTTTTGCAGAAATGCACAGCATTATAATTGCTAAAAAAAACGCACCAAAACATGTCCGGCGCTTTACATAAACTTCAATAGTAATTTTCGCCCTGTTTAAAAACCGACCAGCAGCAAAAAAGACCAGAAAAAAAACCGTTCTGTGTAGACAACAGAACGTTCTTACTATTAAAGTCTATCGGAGCTGTTTTAAGTTGTTTTTTCAGTTTTAGAAGTCGAAAAACACTGAAAAAACGACTGAAAATGTGTGCAGTGGAGACATAGCCTAAGGGTGCGTTCACACGTAAATGGACAAATACGGTTGTTCATAAAACCACTATTTGCCCTTTTTTTTGTGCCGTGCCCCCGGGCGGGGGGGGTTTTTTTCCCCCGGATGAGCGGAAAAACCCCTCCCCCTTCACATTCACTTTTTCCTCAAAAAAACCGGATGGAAGAATGTGTTTAGAATGTCCTTCGGGCACGGGTTTTCATGGGAGACTGTTTGTTTTTTCGGCCGGATTTTTCGAGGGTCTGAAAAACCCAAAAGTCTGAAAAACCGTCTGAAAACCCGTGCCGTGGGGACATGCTCTAAAACTGTCTTAAAGAGGTTGTCCAGTGGAGAAAAATATTTTATACATGGATACACTGCAGAAAAAAATACTTCTCTGCATGCCCCACACCAATGCCACACTGAAGCACCGGGATCCACTGGTCTGAAATGGGTTCTCATCCTGGCACATGAAAGAGGCTTGCACTCCATTTACTTACAATAAAGTGTGAGCCTCTTCTGTGTGTTAGGA
Source organism: Phyllomedusa bahiana (assembly GCA_025379985.1). Taxonomy (NCBI): domain Eukaryota; kingdom Metazoa; phylum Chordata; class Amphibia; order Anura; family Hylidae; genus Phyllomedusa; species Phyllomedusa bahiana. Next base: position 1,742 of record JAODAL010043150.1, on the reverse strand, counting down.
TGAAAACCTCACTCGATGCCCCCTCTGCCCAATTCCATGCCACCCATGCGGCGAGATTGCAGGGTGCTGATTCGTTAAAATGGCAGCAGGAAGCCGAAAGCTATGTCTACACAGCACTGGTTTATAGTCCGATTTTTGGCAGATTCTAATTACTGAATTTGCAGAAAATCTGACTGTAACCAGTGCTGTGTAGACCGCAATAAAAAATCTGTGCTGTACTACACGCACTACTTTTATGTGGGTTTTTCTACTGGGCCCCGGGAGGAAAACCTTTAAACCCCCCCACGTTTTTTTTTAATGCAAACCTACAAAAGGCGGTGCAGCGAAGTTCAAATACCGTCCGATTTCCGATGGTATTTTTACTATGCTGTGTAGACCCGGCCTAATGAAGGCTTCTTTAGTTGTCATGTTTTCGTTTCTATTACTTTCTGTCCCAGGCAGGAAGTAACAGAACTTCTAGCTTTTCAAACCACTCTGCATTGTTTTAAAAAGCAGAGGATTTTTACAGACGTTAAGGCAAAGACCCAAAGGGGATAAAGTACAAAAAAATTTAAATAAGTAAAAACTAAAAGTTCAAATCACCCTCCTTTTACCAATTTACAAATAAAAAGAAATGGTATCGCTGTGTTTGTATCTAAGTCATTTACATAACAATTTATCGCGTAAAGACAGTAGAAGAAAAAAATTCCAAATGCCAAAATTGATTTTTTTTTTGGTACATTTCACATCCTCTAAAAATTGGAAGAAAAAGTGAATAAAAAGTCACATGTATCCAAAAATGGGGACCAATAAAAAAAACTCACCACACGCAAAAATGGACCAAAACATAAGGAAAATCCTACGTATTTGTCATCACGTAAATCATACCGACCTGCAGAACACAGATACCGAACAGTAAATGATGATGAAATGCAGATGGAAAAAAAACTCCAGCAACCAGGCACAAGTAAATTTTTTTCACATTTCACCTGACTTTTTATTCGGTTTCCCAAACATTCTATGGTACGGTCAATGGCACCATTGAAAAGTACATCTTGTTCCGCAAAAAAAGCCCTCATGACTATTTAGATGGAAAAATAAAAAAGTTATATCTCTTGGAAGGTGGGGGTTTCAGGGAGAGCATTTTTTTATAGGCTGTTAGGAAGGAGTTTAAAAATTTGTTTTTTCTACCTGGGAAAATTAAAACTTGTATTCCTTAATAAAGGGTACAAAAAAAAGAAACTGAAGCGTTTTCTGATGGAAATCAAATCGATGGTTCAAGTGCAATGTATAGTGTAAAAATACGAGGCTATACATGAAAAAACAAAGTAGGGGAATTTGCCCGAAAACTATGGAAGATAGGAAGTGTGGCAAAACATTACTTGGCGAAGAAAAATGACATAGACAGACTGTGGCAGCGCTTGAAGGGTTATCAAAAGCTGTAATGAGGTTCTTGAACCATTTGACTCCTCTTACCTCTACCATAAATTTGTCTAAATAGACCTAACTGCAAAGAACAATGGTCAATTCCGTGAAGGCCAAAAAGCTGAAAAAAACAATATCCTGTATTACTACAATATAAATTCAGAAAAAACATTGGAAAAAGGCATTTCTTAGTAAAGGGTTCAGTCAAGGATTTCAAGTGTTTTAAAATTGTATCGACCCCCATTTTTCATAGCATAAGCGGCTTCTTGAATGAAGATGATATGATGAGACTGACAAGAAAAAGCCAAACTGATGTTCAGATATTGAAGGGCAGCACA
>JAODAL010043149.1:0-34140 GCA_025379985.1 Phyllomedusa bahiana | reverse complement strand
ATTTAACAAGGGTGTATACTTCTGACTGGGCGCCATCTTGGATTACATGACGATCTATAAAAAACTACTACAGACGGCCATTTTGTTTAACACATTAATAACAAAAGGTATACATACAGCTTTTACATGCTGTACTATATAAGTATGTGCCTATTATATATATATAATATATATATGTATATGTGAGGTATATAATAACTAATACATTAAAATAGAGACACAAAGGATCACACATATATATAACCTTTGTTCCCATCCACAACACTGGCATCAGGGAGGAGCCCCCTCAGATATCACTGGCATCAGGGCGGAGACCCCTCAGATATCACTGACGTCAGGGCGGAGCTCCCTCAGATTCCTGGGTCAGGGGGAGCCCCTCAGATATCATGACGCAGGGGGAGCCCCCTCAGTATCCTGGCTCGGGCGGGCCCCAAAAACACGGGATCAGGGCGGAGCCCCTCAGATACGTGGGTGGGCGGAGCCCCCACGTTTCACTGGCGTCAGGGAGAGCCCCCCTCGAACAGGGATCGGGCGGACCCCCCCTCAGATACACTGGCGTCAGGGCGGAGCCCCCTCGATTCACTGGGTCAGGACAGACCCCCCTCAGTTCATGGCATCAGGGAGTAGCCCCCTTTGAAATTAAATGGGTCAGGGCGGAGCCCCTCAGATACCACTGCGTCGGGCGGAGCCCCCTCAGTATCTTGGCGTCAGGGCGGAGCCCCCTAGTATCATGCATCAGGTAGTAGTCCCCTCAGATATGTGATGTCAGGGCGGAGCCCCCTCAGATATCACTGACGTCAGGGGGGGCCCCCCTAGTTCCCTGACGTCAGGGCGGAGCCCCTCAACGTGGCGTAGGAGGGAGCCCCTCAGATATCACTGGTCAGGGCGGAGCCCCCTCAGATTCGCTGGCGTCGGGCGGAGCCCCTGATATCCGGCGTCAGGGCGGAGCCCATCAGATATCATGAGTAGGGGGGCCCCTCAGATTGCGGGCGTCAGGGCGGACCCCCTCAAATATGCTGGCGTGGGGCGGACCCACCTCGTTATCGTGGGTCAGGGCGGAGCCCCCTCAGATATCACTGGCGTCAGGGCGGAGCTCCCTCAGATATCACTGACGTCAGGGCGGAGCCCCCTAATATCGCTGGGTAGGGCGGAGCCCCCTCGATATCCTGGCTGGGCGGAGCCCCCTCGATATGCTGTTTCGGGGCGGAGCTCCCTCAGATATCACAGGCATCAGGGCGGAGCCCCCTCAGATATCAGTGACGTCAGGGCGGAGACCCCTCAGATTTTCAATGGGTCAGGGGGCCCCCTCGATATCATGGCGTCGGGCGGGCTCCCCAGATATCACTGCGTCAGGGCGGAGTCCCTCAGATATCCTGGCGTAGGGCAGAGCCCCCTAGATATCAGAGTCGGGCGGTGCTCCTCAGATATCATGGCATCAGGGCGGGGGCCCCTCAGATATCATGGCTCAGGGCGGAGCCCTCAGATATGTGGGCAGGGCGGGCCCCCTCAGATATAAAGGAAATCAGGGAGGAGCCCCCTCGATATCGCTGGGCGGGGCCCAAAGCTCCCTCAGTATAAATGGCGTCAGGGGGGGGTCCCTCAAATATCACTGGCGTCAGGGGGAGTCCACTCAGATATCACTGGGTCGGGGAGGAGTCCCCTAGATTCACTGGCGTTGGGCGGACCCTCGATATCGCTGCCAACAGGGAGGGCCCCCTCAGATTAGGCGAAGGGGGGCCCCCTAATACACTGATCAGGGCGGAGTCCTCAGTATCATGGCGTCGGGGCGGGCTCCCTCAGATACACTGGCTTTCAGGGCGGACCCCCCCTCAGATATCCTGACGCCAGGGCGGGTCCCTCGATTACGGGCATCAGGGGGGAGCCCCCCGATATAAATGGCGTCAGGGCGGAGCTCCCTAGATTGCTGGGTCAGGGGGGGAGTCCCCTCGATATCACTGGAAAAGGGAGGGCCCCCCTTAGATTAAATGGCAACGGGAGGGTCCCCTCGATATCACTGGATGGGGGTAGTCCCCTCGATTCACTGGCGTCAGGGCGGACCCCCCTCAGATTCACTGGGTCAGGGAGGAGCCCCCTCAGATATCACTGGAACAGGGGGGGAGCCCCCCTCGTATCAGTGAGTCAGGGCGGAGCCCCCTCGATTTTTGCTGCCAACAGGGGGAGGTCCCCTAAATTTATGTGAGTCAGGGCGGGCCCCCTCAGTTTTGCTGCAACAGGGAGGAGCCCCCTAGTATCAGTGACGTCAGGGGGAGCCCCCTCGATATTGTGCCAACAGGGAGGAGTCCCCTAGATTCAGTGACGTCAGGGCGGAGCCCCCTCAGTATTGCTCCCAAACAGGGAGGGTCCCTCAGATTCGTGCGTCGGGGCGGAGACCCCTCGATATCACTGGCATCGGGCGGACCCCCATCAGATATACGGGCGTCAGGGGGAGCCCCCCTCAGATATCACTGACGCAGGGCGGAGTCCCTGGGGGAAATCCTGGCGTCGGGGCAGGCCCCCCAGATATCACTGGTCAGGGGGGGCCCCCCTCAGATTCACTGGCTCGGGGGAGCCCCCTCGATATCCTGGCTCGGGGGGACCCCCCTCAGATATCGCTGGCGTCAGGGCGGAGCCCCCTAGATATCACTGGCTTTTGGGAGGGCCCCTCAGTATCGCTGGCGTCAGGGCGGGCTCCCTCAGTATCACTGGCGTCGGGGGAGGAGCCCCCTGATACATGGGTCGGGGAGGGCCACCAGATATATGGTTCAGGGAGGAGCCCACTAGATATCACTGGCTCAGGGGGAGGAGCCCCCTGATACACTGGCGTAGGGCGGAGCTCCCTCAGAACGCTGCCAAAACGGGGAGGAGTCCCCTCAGATATCATGGGTCAGGGCGGACCCCCCTCATATACTGGCTCAGGGGGGACCCCCTAAAAATCATGGCTGCTGGATCAGGGAGGGCCCCCTAGATATCGTGGGTCAGGGCGGGCCCCCTCGATATCACTGGCGCTGGCATGGGGAGGAGTCCCTCAGATACGCTGGGTCAGGGCGGAGCTCCCTCGAATCAGTGGGTCGGGAGGAGTCCCTCAGATATCAGTGCGAGGGGGGAGCCCCCTCGATTCACTGGATCAGGGCGGACCCCTAAAAGTTTTCACTGGGGTCAGGGGGGACCCCCTCAGATATCGTGGTGTCGGGGCGGGGAGCCCTTCGGGTATCAAGGATAGGGCGGGCCCCTCAATATTTGTACGTGGGGCGGAGCCCCCCTCAATATCATGGCGTAGGGCGGGCCCCCTAGTTTCATGGCGTCAGGGCGGAGCCCCCTCAGATTTCTGTGTCTTCAGGGCGGAGCCCCCTCAGATATCACTGGCGTCAGGGCAGAGCCCCCTCAGAATACTGACGCAGGGGGGGAGCTCCCTCGATTCACTGGCATCAGGGGGGGACCCCCCTCGATATAGGCATGGGCGGAGCCCCCTCGATATCGTGGCGTCAGGGCGGAGCCCCCCTCAGTTATCACTGGCATCAGGGAGGAGCCCCCTAGTTTTCGTGGCGTCGGGCGGAGCTCCCTCGTATCCTGGCGTCGGGGAAAGGATCCCTCAGTATCATGGGTCAGGGAGGGCCCCACTCAGATTCACTGGGTAGGGAGGAGTCCCCTCAGTAAAAACTGGTCGGGCGGAGCCCCCTCAGAATCGCTCCCAACGGGAGGGTCCCCTCAGATATCACTGGCGTCAGGGCGGAGCCCCCTCGATACCCCTGGCATGGGGCGGAGCCCCCTAGATTCACGGGCGTCGGGCGGAGCCCCCTAGATACCCTGGCGTCAGGGGGGCCCCTCAGATTCACGACCCCAGGGCGGAGCTCCCTCAGATTCACTGGCATCGGGGCGGACCCCCCCTCAGATATCACTGGGTCAGGGCGGGCTCCTCAGTATCGCTGGCGTCAGGGCGGGTCCCCTCGTATCATGGCAACAGGGGGGGAGTCCCCTCGTTTCAGGGAAAAAGGGGGGGTCCCCTCGTATACGGGATCAGGGGTAGCCCCCCTCAGAATCACTGGGTCAGGGGAGCCCCCTCAGTTTATCACTGTGTCGGGGAGGAGTCCCCTGATATACTGGCAAAAAAAGGGAGGAGTCCCCTCAGATATCGGGTCAGGGCGGAGCCCCCAGATATTCCCCAACGGGGGGGGAGTCCCCCCGATTGTGAGTCAGGGGGGACCCCCCCTAAATATTGTCCCAAAAGGGAGGAGCCCCCCTCAGATCGTGGTAGGGGGACCCCCCTTTGATATTGCTGCCAACAGGGAGGAGTCCCTAAAGATTCATGAGTAGGGCGGAGCCCCCTCAGTATTGCTGCCAACAGGGGGGAAGCCCCCCTAGTATCAGTGATGGGGCGGAGACCCCCAGATATCACTGGCATCGGGGCGGAGCGCCCTCAGATATCAGTGGCGTCAGGGCGGAGCTCCCTCAGATATCACTGACGTCAGGGCGGAGCTCCCTCAGATATCACTGGCGTCAGGGCGGAGCCCCCTCAGATATCACTGACGTCAGGGCGGAGCTCCCTCAGATATCACTGGCATCAGGGCGGAGCCCCCTCAGATATCACTGGCATCAGGGGGGGAGCCCCTCAGATATCTCTGTCGTCAGGGCGGAGCTCCCTCAGATATCACTGGCATCAGGGAGGAGTCCCCTCAGATATCACTGGCGTCAGGGCGGAGCTCCCTCAGATATCACTGGCGTCAGGGCGGAGTCCCCTCAGATATCACTGGCAACAGGGAGGAGTCCCCTCAGATATCACTGGCGTCAGGGAGGAGTCCCCTCAGATATCACTGGCGTCAGGGAGGAGTCCCCTCAGATATCACTGGCGTCAGGGCGGAGCTCCCTCAGATATCGCTGCCAACAGGGAGGAGTCCCCTCAGATATCACTGGCGTCAGGGCGGAGCCCCCTCAGATATCACTGGCGTCAGGGCGGAGCTCCCTCAGATATCACTGGCGTCAGGGCGGAGCCCCCTCAGATATCACTGGCGTCAGGGCGGAGCCCCCTCAGATATCACTGGCGTCAGGGCGGAGCCCCCTCAGATATCACTGACGTCAGGGCGGAGCCCCCTCAGATATCGCTGGCGTCAGGGCGGAGCTCCCTCAGATATCGCTGGCGTCAGGGCGGAGCTCCCTCAGATATCACTGGCAACAGGGAGGAGTCCCCTCAGATATCACTGGCATCGGGAAGGTAGTCCCTCAGATATCACTGGGGGTCAGGGCGGAAGCACCTCAGATATCATGGTGTAGGGAGGGGGTCCCCTAGATATCATTGGCATCAGGGCGGAGTCCCCTCAGATCTCACTGTTGTCAGGGAGGAGTCCCCTCAGATATTTCTGCCAACAGGGAGGAGTCCCCTCAGATATCAGTGTCGTCAGGGCGGAGCCCCCTCAGATATTGCTGCCAACAGGGAGGAGTCCCCTCAGATATCAGTGACGTCAGGGCGGAGCCCCCTCAGATATTGCTGCCAACAGGGAGGAGTCCCCTCAGATATCAGTGACGTCAGGGCGGAGCCCCCTCAGATATCGCTGCCACCAGGGAGGAGAACCCTCAGATATCACTGGCATCAGGGCGGAGCCCCCTCAGATATCACTGGCGTCAGGGCGGAGTCCCCTCAGATATCACTGGCAACAGGGAGGAGTCCCCTCAGATATCACTGGCATCAGGGAGTAGTCCCCTCAGATATCACTGGCGTCAGGGCGGAGCCCCCTCAGATATCACTGGCAACAGGGAGGAGTCCCCTCAGATATCAGTGACGTCAGGGCGGAGCCCCCTCAGATATTGCTGCCAACAGGGAGGAGTCCCCTCAGATATCAGTGACGTCAGGGCGGAGCCCCCTCAGATATCACTGACGTCAGGGCGGAGCCCCCTCAGATATCACTGGCATCAGGGCGGAGCTCCCTCAGATATTGCTGCCAACAGGGAGGAGTCCCCTGGGCTCTGATATCGCTGCCGTCATCCCACCGCCGCTTTTTTTCCTCCCCAAACCCCGCGGGGGGGGGGGGACGTCTGTAGTTTCGGAACAGCTGCTGCGGCCTCCCCGGGGATGAGAGGAGAGCGGTGACCCGGCCACAGAGCAACCTGCACTGCGCATGCGTGCCTGAACAAGTCTCTCGAGAGCAGAGCTGATAAGTCCCGCCTCACGCATGCGCAGCCAGTCTCTGAAGTGCGCATGCGTCCTCACTGCGGCTATAAGAGACAGTGCGCGGCTTCCGGTTGCTCTCAGTCATGTGCGCCGGGATCGTGTGGAGACCTCTGCCCGCGGTGAGTGAGCGGCGTCCTGGGCCTGCGGGGGAGAGCCTGCTGGGGGAGAGGCTGCGGGAAGAGGCTGCCAGGGCCTGCGGGGGAGAGGCTGCCAGGGCCTGCGTGGGGAGAGGCTGCGGGGAGAGGCTGCCAGGGCCTGCGGGGGAGAGGCTGCGGGGAGAGGCGGCCGGGGCCTGCTGGGGGAGAGGCGGCCGGGGCCTGCTGGGGGAGAGGCGGCCGGGGCCTGCTGGGGGAGAGGCTGCCGGGGGAGAGGCGGCCGGGGCCTGCCGGGGGAGAGGCTGCCGGGGGAGAGGCTGCCGGGGCCTGCCGGGGGAGAGGCTGCGGGGGGAAGAGGCTTTCCGGGGCCTGCCGGGGGAGAGGCTGCGGGGGAGAGGCGGCCGGGGCCTGCTGGGGGAGAGGCGGCGGGGGCCCCGTGGGGTGAGGCGGGGCCGGGGCCTGCTGGGGGGGGAGGCGGGCCGGGGCCTGCTGGGGGGAGAGGCGGCCGGGGCCTGCTGGGGGAGAGGCTGCCGGGGCCTGCTGGGGGAGAGGCTGCCGGGGCCTGCTGGGGGAGAGGCGGCCGGGGCCTGCTGGGGGAGAGGCGGCCGGGGCCTGCTGGGGGAGAGGCGGCCGGGGCCGGCGGGGGGAGAGGCGGCCGGGGGCCTGCTGGGGGAGAGGCGGCGGGGCCTGCTGGGGGAGGGAGGCTCCGGGGGAAAAGGGCTGCGGGGCCTGCCGGGGGAGAGGCTGCCGGGGCCTGCCGGGGGAGAGGCTGCCGGGGCCTGCCGGGGGAGAGGCTGCCGGGGCTGCCGGGGGAAGAGGCTTTCGGGGGGCCTGCCGGGGGAGAGGCTGCGGGAGAGAGGCTGCCGGGGCCTGCCGGGGCTGAGGATGCAGGGGGAGAGGCTGCGGGAGAGAGGCTGCCAGGGCCTGCGAGGGAGAGGCTGCGGGAAGAGGCTGCCTGGGCCTGCGGGGGAGAGGCGGCCGGGGCCTGCCGGGGGAGAGGCTGCGGGATAGAGGCTGCCAGGGCCTGCGGGGGCGAGGCTGCGGGTGTGAGGCTGCCAGGGCCTGGGGGGGAGAGGCTGCGGGGGAGAGGCTGCCAGGGCCTGCGGGGGAGAGGCTGCGGGAAGAGGCTGCCTGGGCCTGCGGGGGAGCGGCTGCCAGGGCCTGCGAGGGAGAGGCTGCGGGAAGAGGCTGCCTGGGCCTGCGGGGGAGAGGCGGCCAGGGCCTGCGGGGGCTGCAGTCAGTGCTAATGAGGGGAGCACAGAGTAATGGAGAAGGCGGAGGACAGGTCGAGGAGGAGGAGGAGGAGCACAGAGTAATGGAGAAGGCGGAGGACAGGTCTAGGAGGAGGAGGAGCACAGAGTAATGGAGAAGGCGGAGGACAGGTCTAGGAGGAGGAGGAACACAGAGTAATGGAGAAGGCGGAGGACAGGTCTAGGAGGAGGAGGAGCACAGAGTAATGGAGAAGGCGGAGGACAGGTCTAGGAGGAGGAGGAGCACAGAGTAATGGAGAAGGCGGAGGACAGGTCTAGGAGGAGGAGCACAGAGTAATGGAGAAGGCGGAGGACAGGTCTAGGAGGAGGAGCACAGAGTAATGGAGAAGGCGGAGGACAGGTCTAGGAGGAGGAGCACAGAGTAATGGAGAAGGCGGAGGACAGGTCTAGGAGGAGGAGCACAGAGTAATGGAGAAGGCGGAGGACAGGTCTAGGAGGAGGAGCACAGAGTAATGGAGAAGGCGGAGGACAGGTCTAGGAGGAGGAGGAGCACAGAGTAATGGAGAAGGCGGAGGACAGGTCTAGGAGGAGGAGGAGCACAGAGTAATGGAGAAGGCGGAGGACAGGTCTAGGAGGAGGAGGAGCACAGAGTAATGGAGAAGGCAGAGGACAGGTCTAGGAGGAGGAGGAGCACAGAGTAATGGAGAAGGCAGAGGACAGGTCTAGGAGGAGGAGGAGCACAGAGTAATGGAGAAGGCAGGGGACAGGTCTAGGAGGAGGAGGAGCACAGAGTAATGGAGAAGGCGGAGGACAGGTCTAGGAGGAGGAGGAGCACAGAGTAATGGAGAAGGCGGAGGACAGGTCTAGGAGGAGGAGGAGCACAGAGTAATGGAGAAGGCAGAGGAGAGGTCTAGGAGGAGGAGCACAGAGTAATGGAGAAGACAGAGGACAGGTCTAGGAGGAGAAGACAGTAATGGAGAAGGCGGAGGACAGGTCGAGGAGGAGGAGCACAGAGTAATGGAGAAGGCGGAGGACAGGTCTAGGAGGAGGAGGAGCACAGAGTAATGGAGAAGGCGGAGGACAGATCTAGGAGGAGGAGGAGCACAGAGTAATGGAGAAGGCGGAGGACAGATCTAGAAGGAGGAGGAGCACAGAGTAATGGAGAAGGCGGAGGACAGGTCTAGGAGGAGGAGCACAGAGTAATGGAGAAGGCAGGGGACAGGTCTAGGAGGAGGAGGAGCACAGAGTAATGGAGAAGGCGGAGGACAGGTCTAGGAGGAGGAGGAGCACAGAGTAATGGAGAAGGCGGAGGACAGGTCTAGGAGGAGGAGGAGCACAGAGTAATGGAGAAGGCGGAGGAATGATCTAGAAGGTGGAGGGCACAGAGTAATGGAGAAGGCGGAGGACAGGTCTAGGAGGAGGAGGAGCACAGAGTAATGGAGAAGGCGGAGGACAGGTCTAGGAGGAGGAGGAGCACAGAGTAATGGAGAAGGCGGAGGACAGGTCTAGGAGGAGGAGGAGCACAGAGTAATGGAGAAGGCGGAGGACAGGTCTAGGAGGAGGAGGAGCACAGAGGAGAAGGCAGAGGATAGGTCTAGGAGGAGGAGGAGCACAGAGTAATGGAGAAGGCAGAGGACAGGTCTAGGAGGAGGAGGAGCACAGAGTAATGGAGAAGGCAGAGGACAGGTCTAGGAGGAGGAGGAGCACAGAGTAATGGAGAAGGCAGAGGACAGGTCTAGGAGGAGGAGGAGCACAGAGTAATGGAGAAGGCAGAGGACAGGTCTAGGAGGAGGAGCACAGAGTAATGGAGAAGACAGAGGACAGGTCTAGGAGGAGAAGACAGTAATGGAGAAGGCGGAGGACAGGTCGAGGAGGAGGAGCACAGAGTAATGGAGAAGGCGGAGGACAGGTCGAGGAGGAGGAGCACAGAGTAATGGAGAAGGCGGAGGACAGGTCTAGGAGGAGGAGGAGCACAGAGTAATGGAGAAGGCGGAGGACAGATCTAGGAGGAGGAGGAGCACAGAGTAATGGAGAAGGCGGAGGACAGATCTAGAAGGAGGAGGAGCACAGAGTAATGGAGAAGGCGGAGGACAGGTCTAGGAGGAGGAGCACAGAGTAATGGAGAAGGCGGAGGACAGGTCTAGGAGGAGGAGCACAGAGTAATGGAGAAGGCGGAGGACAGGTCTAGGAGGAGAAGCACAGAGTAATGGAGAAGGCAGAGGACGGGTCTAGGAGGAGAAGCACAGAGTAATGGAGAAGGCAGAGGACGGGTCTAGGAGGAGGAGCACAGAGTAATGGAGAAGGCAGAGGACGGGTCTAGGAGGAGGAGCACAGAGTAATGGAGAAGGCAGAGGACGGGTCTAGGAGGAGGAGCACAGAGTAATGGAGAAGGCAGAGGACGGGTCTAGGAGGAGGAGCACAGAGTAATGGAGAAGGCAGAGGACGGGTCTAGGAGGAGGAGCACAGAGTAATGGAGAAGGCAGAGGACAGGTCTAGGAGGAGCACAGAGTAATGGAGAAGGCAGAGGACGGGTCTAGGAGGAGGAGGAGCACAGAGTAATGGAGAAGGCAGAGGACAGGTCTAGGAGGAGGAGGAGCACAGAGTAATGGAGAAGGCAGAGGACAGGTCTAGGAGGAGGAGGAGCACAGAGTAATGGAGAAGGCAGAGGACAGGTCTAGGAGGAGGAGCACAGAGTAATGGAGAAGGCAGAGGACAGGTCTAGGAGGAGGAGCACAGAGTAATGGAGAAGGCAGAGGCCAGGTCTAGGAGGAGGAGCACAGAGTAATGGAGAAGGCAGAGGCCAGGTCTAGGAGGAGGAGCACAGAGTAATGGAGAAGGCAGAGGACAGGTCTAGGAGGAGGAGCACAGAGTAATGGAGAAGGCAGAGGACAGGTCTAGGGGGAGGAGCACAGAGTAATGGAGAAGGCAGAGTGTGTCTTGGCTGTTCTCGGGCCTCCTCCCTCTTTCCTTGTGGCTGCGCTGTTCTCGGGCCGGGCCCCTCCCACATGTCTGGGCTATTCTCGGGTCCCTCCACCCCCGTGTGTGGGCTGTTCTCGGGTCCCCCCTCCCCATATATCTGGGCTGTTCTCGGGCCTCTCCCTCCATATGGCTGGGCTGTTCTCGGGCCCCTCCTCCTCCTCATATGTCTGGGCTGTTCTCGGGCCCCTCCTCCTCCCCATATGTCTGGGCTGTCCTCGGGCCCCTCCTCCTCCTCATATGGCTGGGCTGTTCTCGGGCCCCTCCTCCTCCCCATATGGCTGGGCTGTTCTCGGGCCCCTCCTCCTCCCCATATGGCTGGGCGGTTCTCGGGCCCCTCCTCCTCCCCATATGGCTGGGCGGTTCTCGGGCCCCTCCTCCCCATATGGCTGGGCGGTTCTCGGGCCCCTCCTCCTCCTCATATGGCTGGGCTGTTCTCGGGCCCCTCCTCCTCCCCATATGGCTGGGCGGTTCTCGGGCCCCTCCTCCTCCCCCCCCATATGGGTGGGCGGTCCTCGGGCCCCTCCTCCTCCCCATATGGCTGGGCGGTTCTCGGGCCCCTCCTCCTCCCCATATGGCTGGGCTGTTCTCGGGCCCTTCCACCCCCCTTGTGTCTGGGCTGTTCTCGGGGGGCCCTCCCCTTCCCCATGTCTGGACTGTTCTCGGGGGGCCCTCCCCTTCCCCATGTCTGGGCTGTTCTCGGGGGCCCTCCCCTTCCCCATATGTCTGGACTGTTCTCGGGGGCCCTCCCCTTCCCCATATGTCTGGACTGTTCTCGGGGGCCCTCCCCTTCCCCATATGTCTGGACTGTTCTCGGGGGCCCTCCCCCTTCCCCATATGTCTGGACTGTTCTCGGGGGCCCTCCCCTTCCCCATATGTCTGGACTGTTCTCGGGGGCCCTCCCCTTCCCCATATGTCTGGACTGTTCTCGGGGCCCTCCCCTTCCCCATATGTCTGGACTGTTCTCGGGGGCCCTCCCCTTCCCCATATGTCTGGACTGTTCTCGGGGGCCCTCCCCTTCCCCATATGTCTGGACTGTTCTCGGGGGCCCTCCCCTTCCCCATATGTCTGGACTGTTCTCGGGGGCCCTCCCCTTCCCCATATGTCTGGACTGTTCTCGGGGGCCCTCCCCTTCCCCATATGTCTGGACTGTTCTCGGGGGCCCATCCCCTTCCCCATAGGTCTGGACTGTTCTCGGGGGCCCTCCCCTTCCCATATGTCTGGACTGTTCTCGGGGGCCCTCCCCTTCCCCATATGTCTGGACTGTTCTCGGGGGCCCTCCCCTCCCATATGTCTGGACTGTTCTCGGGGCCCTCCCCTTCCCCATATGTCTGGACTGTTCTCGGGGGCCCTCCCCTTCCCCATATGTCTGGACTGTTCTCGGGGGCCCTCCCCTTCCCCATATGTCTGGACTGTTCTCGGGGGCCCTCCCCTTCCCCATATGTCTGGACTGTTCTCGGGGGCCCTCCCCTTCCCCATATGTCTGGACTGTTCTCGGGGGCCCTCCCCTTCCCCATATGTCTGGACTGTTCTCGGGGGCCCTCCCCTTCCCCATATGTCTGGACTGTTCTCGGGGGCCCTCCCCTTCCCCATATGTCTGGACTGTTCTCGGGGGCCCTCCCCTTCCCATATGTCTGGAGTGGTCTCGGGGGCCCTCCCCTCCCCATATGTCTGGACTGTTCTCGGGGGCCCTCCCCTTCCCCCTATGTCTGGACTGTTCTCGGGGGCCCTCCCCTTCCCCATATGTCTGGACTGTTCTCGGGGGCCCTCCCCTTCCCCATATGTCTGGACTGTTCTCGGGGCCCTCCCCTTCCCCATATGTCTGGACTGTTCTCGGGGGGCCCTCCCCTTCCCATATGTCTGGACTGTTCTCGGGGGCCCTCCCCTTCCCATATGTCTGGTCTGTTCTCGGGGGCCCTCCCCTTCCCCATATGTCTGGGACTGTTCTCGGGGGCCCTCCCCTTCCCCATATGTCTGGACTGTTCTCGGGGGCCCTCCCCTTCCCATATGTCTGGACTGTTCTCGGGGGCCCTCCCCTTCCCCATATGTCTGGACTGTTCGCGGGGGCCCTCCTCCTCCCCATATGGCTGGGCTCTTCTCGGGGCCCCTCCCTCCATATGGCTGGGCTCTTCTCGGGGCCCCTCCCTTGTGTCCTGTATTACCTCCCCTTGTCTGTGTATAAATGCCCTGCACCTCACTGATCTTGCTTTCTATCAGCATGATGGCGTCTCCTGTGGATCAGTGTACGGGTTGTAGTGCTGGGTGCGCTGCCTCGGTATGCTGGAGTTGTAGTTGCTCGGCCTCTGATTGTGGTGACAGAATTTTTTCCCCGTCAGATTTTTTTTTTTTTTTTTTTTTTTTTTTTTTTTTTTTTTTTTTTTTTTTTTTTTTTTTTTTTTTTTTTTTTTTTTTTTTTTTTTTTTTTTTTTTTTCGAAAAGCCTGCCCCTGACTTTTTCACCGTGATGGCGTTCTGGGGTGGGACGGTGTCAGGGGGGTTGGGTGGGGCGGTGGGGGGGATGGGGGGTTTAGTTCTCGGCCTCTGATGTGTGTGATGACAGAATTTTTTCCCCGTCAGATCGACCCTGGTGACGAGTGACGCTATTGCCAGTTTTGTCTGATACATCAGCTCCTCTCCCCTCCCCATATGTCCTATACTCTAACCATATATTATGCCTCTCCACCCCCGGTCCCCCATGTCTGGGCTCTTCTCGGGGACTCCTCCCCATATGTCTGGGCTGTTCTCGGGCCCCTCCTCCTCCCCATATGGCTGGGCTGTCCTCGGGCCCCTCCTCCTCCCCATATGGCTGGGCGGTTCTCGGGCCCCTCCTCCTCCCCATATGGCTGGGCGGTTCTCTCGGGCCCCTCCTCCTCCCCATATGGCGGGGCGGTTCTCGGGCCCCTCCTCCTCCCGATATGGCTGGGCTGTCCTCGGGCCCCTCCTCATCCCATTCGGGCTGGGAGGTTCTCGGGCCCCTCCTCCTCCCCATATGGCTGGGCGGTTCTCGGGCCCCTCCTCCTCCCCATATGACTGGGCGGTTCTCGGGCCCCATCCCATATGGCTGGGCTGTTCTCGGGCCCCTCCTCCTCCCCATATGGCTGGGCTGTCCTCGGGCCCCTCCTCCTCCCAATATGGCTGGGCGGTTCTCGGGCCCCTCCTCCTCCCCATATGGCTGGGCGGTTCTCGGGCCCCTCCTCCTCCCCATATGGCTGGGCTGTCCTCGGGGCCCCTCCTCCTCCCCATATGGCTGGGCTGTCCTCGGGCCCCTCTCCTCCTCCAATATCGCTGGGCGGTTCTCGGGCCCCTCCTCCTCCCCATATGGCTGGGCTGTACTCGGGCCCCTCCTCCTCCCCATATGGCTGGGCTGTCCTCGGGGCCCCTCCTCCTCCCCATATGGCTGGGCGGTTCTCGGGCCCCTTCTCCTCCCCATATGGCTGGGCTCTTCTCGGGGCCCCTCCCTCCATATGGCTGGGCTCTTCTCGGGGCCCCTCCCTTGTGTCCTGTATTACCCCCCCTTGTCTGTGTATAAATGCCCTGCACCCACTGACTCTTGTTTCTATCAGCAGTGATGGCGTCTCCTGTGGAGGCTGCGGACGGTGTGCAGGTGAGTGCTGGGTGCGGCTGCTCGGGGGATGCTGGGAGTTGTAGTTCTCGGCCTCTGATGTGTGTGATGACAGAATTTTTTCCCCGTCAGATCGACCCTGGTGACGAGTGACGCTATTGCCAGTTTTGTCTGATACATCAGCTCCTCCCTCTTGCCCCATGTGTCCTGTACTCTAACTATATGTTACGCGCCTCCCCACACCCCGTGTCTGGGCTGTTCTCGGGTCCCTTTCCCCGTGTCTGGGCTGTTCTCGGGTCCCTTTCCCCGTGTCTGGGCTGTTCTCGGGTCCCTTTCCCCGTGTCTGGGCTGTTCTCGGGTCCTTCCACCCCCTTGTGTCTGGGCTGTTCTCGGGTCCTTCCACCCCCCTTGTGTCTGGGCTGTTCTCGGGCCCTTCCACCCCCCTTGTGTCTGGGCTGTTCTCGGGTCCTTCCACCCCCCTTGTGTCTGGGCTGTTCTCGGGCCCTTCCACCCCCCTTGTGTCTGGGCTGTTCTCGGGCCCTTCCACCCCCCTTGTGTCTGGGCTGGTCTGGGGGGGCGTCCACCCCCCTGGTGTCGGGGCTTTTCTCGGGGGCCTTCCACCCCCCTTGTGTCTGGGCTGTTCTCGGGGGCCTACCACCCCCTTGTGTCTGGGCTGTTCTCGGGGGCTTCCACCCCCCTTGTGTCTGGGCTGTTCTCGGGGGCCGTCCACCCCCCTTGTGGTCTGGGCTGTTTCTCGGGGGCCTTCCACCCACCCTTGTGTCTGGGCTGTTCTCGGGGGCCTTCCACCCCCCTTGTGTCTGGGCTGTTCTCGGGCCCTTACACCCCCTTGTGTCTGGGCTGTTCTCGGGGGCCTTCCACCCCCCTTGTGTCTGGGCTGTTCTCGGGGCCTTCCACCCCCTTTTGTCTGGGCTGTTCTCGGGGGCCTTCCACCCCCCTTGTGTCTGGGCTGTTCTCGGGGGCCTTCCACCCCCCTTGTGTCTGGGCTGTTCTCGGGGGCCTTCCACCCCCCTTGTGTCTGGGCTGTTCTCGGGGGCCTTCCACCCCCTTGTGTCTGGGCTGTTCTCGGGGGCCTTCCACCCCCCTTGTGTCTGGGCTGTTCTCGGGGGCCTAACACCCCCCTTGTGTCTGGGCTGTTCTCGGGGGCCTTCCACCCCCTTGTGTCTGGGCTGTTCTCGGGGGCCTTCCACCCCCTTGTGTCTGGGTGTTCTCGGGGCCTTCCACCCCCCTTGTGTCTGGGTCTGTTCTCGGGGGCCCTCCCCTTCCCCATGTCTGGGCTGTTCTCGGGGGCCCTCCCCTTCCCCATGTCTGGGCTCTTCTCGGGGCCCCTCCCTTGTGTCCTGTATTACCCCCCCTTGTCTGTGTATAAATGCCCTGCACCCACTGACTCTTGTTTCGTTCAGCAGTGATGGCGTCTCCTGTGGAGGCTGCGGACAGTGTGCAGGTGAGTGCTGGGTGCGGCTGCTCGGGGGATGCTGGGAGTTGTAGTTCTCGGCCTCTGATGTGTGTGATGACAGAATTTTTTCCCCGTCAGATCGACCCTGGTGACGAGTGACGCTATTGCCAGTTTTGTCTGATACATCAGCTCCTCCCCCCTCCCCATATGTCCTATACTCTAACCATATATTATGCCTCTCCACCCCCGGTCCCCCATGTCTGGGTGGTTCTCGGGGACCCCTCCCCCATGTCTGGGCTCTTCTCGGGGACACCACCCCAGATGTCTGGGCTGTTCTCGGGCCCCGCCCCCCCCCCATATGTCTGGGCTGGTCTGGGGGACTCCTCCCCATCTGTCTGGGCTGGTCTCGGGCCCCTCCTCCTCCCCATATGTCTGGGCTGTTCTCGGGCCCCTCCTCCTCCCCATATGGCTGGGCGGTTCTCGGGCCCCTCCCTCCCTCTGGCTGGTCTCGTCTCGGGCCCCTCCCTCCATATGGCTGGTCTCTTCTCGGGCCCCTCCCTCCATATGGCTGGTCTCTTCTCGGGCCCCTCCCTGTCCCCATGGCTGGGCTCTTCTCGGGGGCCCTCCCTGTCCTCAGGGCTGGGCTTGTCTCGGGCCCCTTTCTCCCCATGGCTGGGCTGTTCTCGGGCCCCTCCTCCTCCCCATATGGCTGGGCTGTCCTCGGGCCCCTCCTCCTCCCCATATGGCTGGGCTGTCCTCGGGCCCCTCCTCCTCCCCATAAGGCTGGGCGGTCCGCGGGCCCCTCCGCCTCCCCATATGGCTGGGCTGTCCTCGGGCCCTCCTCCTCCCCATATGGCTTGGGCTGTCCTCGGGCCCCTCCTCCTCCCCATATGGCTGGGCTGTCCTCGGGCCCCTCCTCCTCCCCATATGTCTGGTCTGTCCTCGGGCCCCTCCTCCTCCTCCTCCCCCCCATATGGCTGGGCTGTTCTCGGGCCCCTCCTCCTCCTCCTCCCCCCCATATGGCTGGGCGGTTCTCGGGCCCCTCCTCCTCCTCCTCCCCCCATATGGCTGGGCGGTTCTCGGGCCCTCCTCCTCCTCCTCCCCCCATATGGCTGGGCGGTTCTCGGGCCCCTCCTCCTCCTCCTCCCCCACATATGGCTGGGCGGGTTTCTCGGGCCCTCCTCCTCCTCCTCCCCCCCATATGGCTGGGCGGTTCTCGGGCCCCTCTCCTCCTCCTCCTCCCCCATATGGCTGGGCGGTTCTCGGGCCCTCCTCCTCCTCCTCCCCCCCATATGGCTGGGCGGTTCTCGGGACCCTCTCCTTCCTCCTCCCACCCATATGGCTGGGCGGTTTCTCGGGCCCCTCACTCCTCCTCCTCCCCCCATATGGCTGGGCGGTTCTCGGGCCCTCCTCCTACCTCCTCCCCCCCATATGGCTGGGCGGGTTTCTCGGCCCCTCCTCCTCCTCCTCCCCCCATATGGCTGGGCGGTTCTCGGGCCCCTCCTCCTCCTCCCCCCCCCATATGGCTGGGCGGTTCTCGGGCCCCTCCTCCTCCTCCCCCTCCCCCCCCCATATGCTGGGGGCGGTTCTCGGGCCCCTCCTCCTCCTCCTCCCCCCCATATGGTGGGCGTTCTCGGGCCCCTCCTCCTCCTCCTCCCCCCCCATATGGCTGGGCGGTTTCTCGGGCCCTCCTCTCTCTCCCTCCCCCCACATATGGCTGGGCGGTTCTCGGGCCCCTCCCTCCTCCTCCCCCCAATATGGCTGGGCGCGTTCTCGGGACCTCCTCCTCCCTCCCCCCCCATATGGCCTGGGCGGTTCTCGGGCCCTCCTCCTCCTCCCCCCCCATATGGCTGGGCGGTTCTCGGGCCCTCCTCCTCCTCCCCCCCCATATGGCTGGGCGGTTCTCGGGCCCTCCTCCCCCTCCCCCCCATATGGCTGGGCGGTTCTCGGGCCCCTCCTCCTCCTCCCCCCCCATATGGCTGGGCGGTTCTCGGGCCCCTCCTCCTCCTCCCCCCCCAATGGCGGGGGGGTTATCGGGCCCCTCCTCCTCCTCCCCCCCATTTGGCTGGGCGGTTCTCGGCCCCTCCTCCTCCTCCCCCCCATATGGCTGGGCGGTTTCTCGGGCCCCTCCTCCTCCCCCCCCCCATATGGCTGGGCGGTTCTCGGGCCCCTCCTCCTCCTCCCCCCCCATATGGCTGGGCGGTTCTCGGGCTCCTCCTCCCCCCCCATATGGCTGGGCGGTTCTCGGGCCCCTCCTCCTCCTCCCCCCCCATATGGCTGGGCGGTTCTCGGGCCCCTCCTCCTACTCCCCCCCCATATGGCTGGGCGGTTCTCGGGCCCCTCCTCCTCCTCCTCCTCCCCATATGGCTGGGCTATCCTCGGGCCCCTCCTCCTCCCCATATGGCTGGGCTATCCTCGGGCCCCTCCTCCTCCCCATTTTCTCGGGCCCCTCCTCCTCCCCATATGGCTGGGCTCTTCTCGGGGCTCCCCCTCCATATGTCTGGGCTCTTCTCGGGCCCCTCCTCCTACCCATATGGCTGGGCTCTTCTCGGGCCCCTCCTCCTCCCCATATGGCTGGGCTCTTCTCGGGCCCCTCCACCTCCCCAAATGGCTGGGCTCTTCTCGGGCCCCTCCTCCTCCCCATATGTCTAGGCTCTTCTCGGGCCCCTCCCCTGTGTCCTGTATTACCTCCCCCTTGTCTGTGTATAAATGCCCTGCACCCACTGACTCTTGTTTCTATCAGCAGTGATGGCGTCTCCTGTGGACAGTGTACAGGTGAGTGCTGGGTGCGGCTGCTCGGGGGATGCTGGGAGTTGTAGTTGCTCGGCCTCTGATGTGTGTGATGACAGAATTTTTTCCCCGTCAGATCGACCCTGGTGACGAGTGACGCTATTGCCAGTTTTGTCTGATACATCAGCTTCTCCCCCCCCTCCCCATGTGTCCTATACGCCAACCATATATTATGCCCCTCCCCTTCCCCGTGTCTGGGCTCTTCTCGGGCCCCTCCCCTTCCCCGTGTCTGGGCTCTTTTTTTCGGGGGCCCCTCCCTCCATATGGCTGGGCTGTTCTCGGGTCCCTCCCCTGTGTCCTGCATTACCCCCCACTTGTCTGTGTATAAACGTCCTGAACCCACTGACTCTTGTTTCGTTCAGCAGTGATGGCGTCTCCTGTGGAGGCTGCGGACAGTGTGCAGGTGAGTGCTGGGTGCGGCTGCTCGGGGGATGCTGGGAGTTGTAGTTCTCGGCCTCTGATGTGTGTGATGACAGAATTTTTTCCCCGTCAGATCGACCCTGGTGACGAGTGACGCTATTGCCAGTTTTGTCTGATACATCAGCTCCTCCCCCCTCCCCATATGTAGTGCGGCCTCGGGGCTCTCCCTCTTACTCCATGTGTCCTATACTATATATTACAGCCCTCCCCCTTCCCCATGTCTGGGCTGTTCTCGGGTCCATCCCCTGTGTCCTGTATGTTACACCCCCTTGTCTGTGTATAAATGCCCCGCACCCACTGACTCTTGTTTCTATCAGCAGTGACGGCGTCTTCTCTGTGGAGGCTGCGGACAGTGTACAGGTGAGTGCTGGGGCGGCTGGGAGTAGTCGTCTGAAAGAGGGGACAGGCCCCTTCCCCATGAGAGCAGCCATGTTTGGCCTGTAGTCGGTGGGGACTGCTGGTCTCTGGACACTCACAGGTCTCGTCTTTTGCAGGGATGGGTTCGATGGGCAGAGCGCCAGGATCATTGGTGTCCGAGACGAGATGAAGAAGCTCTGGGCTTTACCTCTATGTGCGCCCAATGGCCTGGAGACGGGCACTGGACGGGCTGTGCCCTGCATCTGGGGCAGCGGTGTCTCCTCTGCAGGGAGGGGGCTGTACCCTTTGCTGGTATTTGGGGGTGAATAAACTTTATTTGTATGCTCAGTGCAGCCTCTGTCCTTTCTGTTCTGGGTGATGCAGACCTGTGGCCTGCGTCTGCTGGTTAGGACCCCTTCCTCGGGCTGCCAGGGGTGGTCAGCCAGTCTAGCTTGGAGGTCATGGGCCTTGTGTAGGATTCAGCTGGACAGACTACAGGTACATGGTCAGTCAGGAGTGCCCAATGAAGTGTTAGAGGGTGAGAATAGACCCCCCACAGAGGAGCATTGGCCTCCCACCCACTGCAGTGCATCAGCAGCCCGCCTAAGCTTGTGCGGACTAGAGGTGATGACCCGTGCCCACCACACCCCGATATCCATGGCCGTCCCAGGCAGACAGGTTCTCAGACGATAACAGACACGCGCACAAAATTTGTTGCTCCTTTTCATTTAAAAAGATAAACCCACAGTGAAATAGAATGGAAGCCCGACCCGGCCAGAGAAGGGGCTGATGTAACTGGCCTGGACGGAGATGATGTCGCCTTAAAGGGGCACGCTCACCACAGGGATCGGCTTTTATGATGTAGGGAAATGTAAATGAAGACTGTTCCCAGACTGCTTTCCTGGTTTTCAATTTTTTTTTCCTGGAGTTGGAGAGGAGTTTATGCACGGCTCGCGTGCGCCGGGTTTCCTGGACGGCTCGCGTGCGCCGGGTTTCCTGGATTTGCGTGCGCCAGATTCTCTAGGTTACCCACCAATCTCTCCCTGATCTCTTACCTGCCTGCACCACACTGCCAGCAGACCATGATCGATCGCTTCCTGTTGACTCTTCTCTAGCACAGGAGCTTGTTTTCCAAAGTTAATGACCACTTTTAATCCTTTGAGGTTTGTGCAATACAGATTCTAAACCTCTTGCACGCATCACAGTAACAGGAATAGGAAAGCTGCTATAGAACTGCCTACAGCCTGGAAGGAAGTGAGCATGGCTGTAGTCCACTTAAATAGCACATCATATTTTGTTGCACAACCTTCTTAGGCGATTGCTACAAACAAATTCCGTAACCCGCAGAGATGGCTCTGGCCGGCCCCGACCTGGTTGGCCCACTCCTCTGGCTCTGGAGGTGTCTTCTCCAGACGTCGGGTTTTAGTTTCTTCCACATATGGCAAATAGGATTTAGATCAGGGCTCAGCCGCTTAATAATCCAATGCTTTGCTCTTCCCCATTATTGATCTGTTTCAGGCTTTGGCTTCTCCAACAGGATAATGTCCAAAACCACAAGCATCAAAGCTTTCGGACCCTGAGCAGCACAATTTTCCTTAGAGTGCCTTGAGAGCTCTTTATACCTTGTACCCATTCACAACACTATGTGCCAAATGCAGCAGAGCAGCCCCCACACCTAAGCGAGCCTCCTCCATCTTCTTCCGATGCGCCGGCCACCCCTTGGAGGCGGTCAGAGCAATAGTGAAGCTGGAAGACCACCAAGGTGGAGAGGTCTGTTCAGGTCATAATGTGTGAGGGGCTGGAGTCAAGACTAAGGAGGGCGGTTCACCTGTGTAGGAATATCGCAGGTCTTATGGGCCAGGAATGGAAAGACCAAGACCAAAAATCTCAAGTTAAAAGCTGTAAGGCTCTGTCTACACTGCAGAGGACAAAAAACGACCTGAAAATGAATTACTAAAAACGTTCATGAACCTGAGTTTTCTGTCCACTGCCTGTCAAAAGCAGACGAAAAAACGGCTGTTTTTTGGCGTGTTTTTCGTTTTTTTTTAAGCGTCTTTGCTCTGCTTTTTAATGGTTGCACAAATTAAGCCATTGGATGTAAACTACACCCCACAGGTGGAGTTAACATGTTAAGTAGTCACTTCCTTTAGATCACTGTAGCCATTGTGAGCACATTGTCCTTTGTGTGCTGCTAAGTGCAACTACTTTATTAAATTTAGCACCAAAATCCACAAAAACCCACATTATCTTTGCATATAGCAAGAAAACTGTATTAGCATCAAAATCTGTAAAGAAAAGGATTTTAGCGCCAAAATCCCCAAAAACGCATTATTGTGCCAAATTCCGTAACAAAAAATATTTTTAGGCGAGATAACGTTATTAGCGCCAAAATCTGTAAAAAAAAATAATTTATTTTAGTGCCAAGAAACGTAAAAAAAACCAACTGATTCTTGTGCCAAAATCCGTAAAAAAAAAAGTATTTTTGGCATCAGAAGTGAGATAACTTTATTAGCGCCAAAATATGTTTAGAAAAGGATTTTAGCTACAACAATGATACTGTGTTCACGAGACCCGTCATTACTCCCCCCCCCCCCCTTCCCTTTTCCTGCCCCTCTCCATTTTTCTGCCCCCCCTTCCCTCCTTCTGTTGTGTGAGAATGTGAGTGAGAGAGTTGTCTTGTTATGTCGTGTTGGGTTGTTTGATGGCCGTAACACGTCTTTATCTTGCATTTCACCCCGGACCGATAAAGTCCCTTTAATGCTGAGGCCACGTAATATTAGTATTCTCTTCATCAGAATTATAAATCAGGTATTTACTATCCTAGTTAATTCTCTATTGAGTTTAGCATTATTGTGTTCATAATTATACTGCTCCTTTCAGCTCTTGCCATGGATATTGGAACACCTATAGCACCTCTCGTTACCCCTCTCCCTTTTTTTTGTGGCACTGTTGTCGCACTTTTTCTTGACATTTCTGTTGGAATTCTCTTTTTGTAACAAGTCTACTGGTGTAGTTACGAATACTACTGCATTGTCTGTTTGTATTTTGCATCAATATACATTGTAATAAACAGCGTTGAATTGTAAAAAAAAAAAAATGATTCTGATGCCAAAATCTGTAAAAAAAAAAAAAAAATGTATTTTTTGCGGAAAAAATATGAATTGCGCAAAAATCGTTAGCGACCAAAGCATGATCATTTTATTACAAAAATGGACACATCAGACACGTGTATGCAAATGTGATCAGGTATAACCTTTGTTACCACCTATTATAGGTGTAACGGGTCTCTGGGAGGGTTTTTTTTGAAAAAATCGCGGCAAAAAAAACGCGTCAAAAGATGTCCGCCGCTTTCCATAGACTCCTGTAGTAAAGTAAATTGAGGATTTGTTACAACCTATAGAGGGCGCAGTGAGCTTTCCAGCTCCTTTCCCATAATGCCTTGAGATATGCAGATGCTTAGTTTTGGGCTAAAAGGCAATCAAAACACTACACACCTTAACTGGTGCTCTCCAGAAGGAGAGATGTTCCCCTTCTCAAATTTCATCAAGAAAGACCACACAATCTGTCTCCGCTAGATGCACGTTACGGCTCAAGCCTTGGTGGGGACATGACCTCGCACAACAGACTACGGTCTATTCCCTATTTCTCTTCAGTCCCACGCTGGGTGACCTCTTGGAGGAAGCAGGAGACCAGAACTGGGGATCCCCTTGATTAAACCGATATAATCCAAGGGTTTTTTTTGCCCATCCAGAAGGTTTACATGGAGGATGAGGGGTCAAGGTCTACACTAGGAAGTCTAAGCGCTTACTCTTCACCCAGCTGCACCCTCCCCTTGTTCAGGCCCCTAATGATGAGGGAGCTGGTGGGAAGGGAAGAATGAGACATTTTTTTCGTTCTGGCGTATGATTTCCGCACTTCAGTGGACGCCTTCCATGATAGTCAGGCCTCTGCCTTCAGTCCCACTCCCCCCCTTCTCCTCGTCACAGACCTCTGGCACTCTCCATCAGCGCAGTCTGCTCTAGAAGCGGAGATCAACCCACGAATCGGGAGAGAGGTCCTCATTCCCGTCCGGTGGGAGAAGGTCCGCCATTCTATTCCTCTATTCTGAATGAGGAAGCCATATGGCTCGTTCAAAACAATCATCTACCAGAGACCTCTGAACAGTCTTATTCCGCCAACAATCCAGGGTGGAGATGTGGCCTTCAGCCGTCAAGATGGTTTCATGGCAACATTAGAGGAGGCGCAGTACCATGCTCCTAGCCACCCTCCGCCTTGGAAGCACTTATAGGTGGAAGCTCTCGTGTCCTTCAGTATCTGGCCCTCGTCTCCAGAATCTCCAGCGCTTAGATGGTGATTGGGAGCTCACATCAGCGAGAACCTAGACAACGTCCTACTGGTGGGAGACTCCAGGCCCATGAGCTAACTCTCTTGGACCCAAACCATTTTGAGGGATTTAGGGGGGGGGGGGGGGTAAGTTTGTTTGTAAACCTATGTTTTTTTTTTTTTTCAACTGTTTTTATTGCAATTTTCAATAAAAACCAACATACAATTTGTCATAATCTGTTTTGTCATCGCATCATCAATACAAGATTACATTCTTTTACCTATTGACTATAATTCACAATTATTTTGTAATCCGTTTGCGATATCTCCCATGGACATCACAGCTCCCCGGAGAGTGACTCATTTGTTAATGTCAGCTCTTATTCTCGCTTCCATATTATTTCTTAGTGGTGGGGTAGGTTACGATACCTCTTTTCTCCCATACTAGTAATTATGAACTAGTCTGTAGTTACTTCTAGTGTAACATCCCCCTCAAGAGTATTTAGTCGGGTGTCAATGACATCCTATTTGATTTTGTTAGACATTTGTTTACGTGATGTCTATAGCATTTGCGGAAAGAGCAGGGGATGCTAACAACTTTCGTGTTTGTTCCCCCCGAGGAGCTGGAATGCCACTGTCGAGCCGCCAGCGATGTTGTATCCCGCAATCCGAACATTTAACCTAAACCAAACATGTTAACATTTGCTCCTTGGTGCCTCTATCGCCTCTTCGTCCATCTCCCGCCACCCCCCCCCCCCCCATCTTAGCGGTTCCTGGGGATCACCCCTCCGTTAATTACGGTCGGGGGTATCCCGTTGATACATCGAGGGGCTCGGGTATCTACTGAGGTATGTTATTTTACCTTCTTAAGCTTGGGAGTGAAATTGGATTTAGGGCCTTTATCATGAGGTTTCCGGGGTATTGTATGTGACTGTAAACCTATGTTTATTAGGTTTCATGATTAGGTAACAGCCATCAGTTTTGAAATACCGTTATGTCTAAAAGGCAATACAACAGACATTCGCCAATAGGAACATAGATGTCTAAGTACACCAAAGAAATATTCAATACAGAATAACCGATCTGTGGAGAGGAGTTCCGATACTGAAGCAAAATTGGTGCACGATACCACGATTTCAGATATCGCTGATGTCTAATTAAGAAACCATTTTTTCTATTATAAAACAAAAATACAGAAATAAAAACCAAAGCAAGAACCAACAATCACTCCAACAAACAGGAACAGGAGGGTAGGGAGGGGGGGACAATCTCTCCACTGGGTCAGGGCCACTCTTGAGTCTGATCAGGACACTGAGTCCTGATGCCGAAATAAATCCAGAAGGCCATTTGCGCAAATCTCAGAAGGATGTGAGAATGAGTCTGTAGTAGGGAGAAGAAGAGCAAGAGCTAAGATGAATTCACAGGACGTTGGAGGCAACCGAGAGAATCAGTCAGCAGCCCTTCAAGATACCATTTAGAAAACCTAAATGGAAAAACCAATGCCCGTATTTCGTCGATAGACAAGAATTTTTCAATAAAGGGATTCCATACGGCAAAAAATTTATCTGTGAGCGATAATTTTGCAGACTCAACGTCCACCCTTTTGAGGTTTAAATATGCTTTAATTTGTGTCATAACCTCCGTTTTGCTCGGGATGGCCTTATCTAACCACTTGAGCAGTATACATCGCTTTGCTGATAGAAGAATAATGTGGAAGAGCTTATGGTATTGGGCCAGACCGGAGAGGTCATGAAAGAGGCAAAAGGCAGGGGTGAGAGGAATTTCAATGTCCCATTTTACTCTCGGGGTCTCTAAGTTCCTTCCAAAATTTTTGGGATTCAGTGCAGGACCACAGCCCATGAATCAGGTCAGATTTTGGTTGCTGACACTTGGGGCAGGGTGTTATCCGATTTGGAGCGAGAGGATGTGGAGGGATGGTAAAACCGTAAATGGCCTGATGCATGAAAGTAGGTTTCGCGCCAGTTTTCGCAGATTATGTTTTTATTGATCCTATTCCAGCTTTCCAGTGCAATTTGTGGGATATTGAGCCCTGGGAAGTTGCCCTCTCATTCGGACAGAAGCTTAGAGGTTCTGCCCGGTATGAGCGAATTTCTTAGCTGTGTGTAAAGCAAGGAAAGAGAGTGTCGAGAGGTGTGTGTACCTATCAGATCGTCAAAGTCATTGGCAGGAAATTCTTTGGAGAGGTTGAACACTCTGGATCTGACAAAGCTAGTTATTTGGCTATAGGTTAAGAAATGCGAGGTCGGGATACTATGCGAATTTTGAAGGTCAGGGAAAAAGTATTACTTTAGCTTTTGGATCTTAAATGTGTGTCCATCTGTGACCAAGCCCATCTCCTGCCACACCCGGAGGTGGGACTTGCCCAGGCTCTGTTTGAATTCTGGCTGACCGATGAGGGGCATAGGCTTGCTGAGGATCGCCGGACGTTGAAGCGGTTGTCGGCAACTCTTGCAGGTGGCAATCGTGTCCCGCATTAAAAGACATGATCTAATGTCATGGGGAATACTGGAGAATTTGGTATGCAATAATACCGAAAGGTTCCAGGGAGAGGCAAGGGCGGACTCCACCTCCGCGTTGGAGTAGAAGGATGTACCCTTAATCCCGTCTATGCAGTGCCGGAGGTTACATGCAAGGTTGCACAACCTCACGTCCGGGAGGTTAATGCCTCCCAACCTCCTGGGGAGCATGAGTTTCGCTAGGGCTATACTTGGTTTTTTATTCGCCCAAATGAATCTTGAAAACCCCGCCTGGATAATTCTAATGTCCGAGTGTTTCAACAGTCAGGGGATGGTTTGAAGTGGATAGAGAAGTGTGGGTAAACTCATCATTCAGATCAAGTGACATCTAGCCAGGAGGGATGAGGGCAATTTCGACCATTTATCCAGTTCCCTGAGTATTTTTAAGATAAGAGGTGGATAGTTTAGGGAATACAGCGTTTCTGGGGATTTCCCAAAGTGTGTTCCAAGGTATTTGATTGACTTATTGGCAATATGTTTTGGGGTGGTTAATTGGTTTAGTACCATTGGTTGCGGGCTAGATACAAGTCTCAGAAGTTCTGACTTTGATTTTAAATCCTGAGAAGGACTGGAATAGTCTCAACTGTTCTAACAGATTTGGGAGGTCTCTCTCTGGGTGTCTAAGACAGAAAATAATATCATCGGCGAAAAGTGCTAATTTTTGTTCGAAAGACTTAACCTGGAAGCCCTCGAAGATGGGAGAAGCGAGGAGGGATCTCGCGAGGGCTTCAATAGCCAAATTAAACAGGTAAGGGGATAGGGGGCATCCTTGTATTGGACCGCGTTGCAAAGCAAAGGGTCTCGACAAAAATCCAGGGAGACATATCTGTGCTTCAGGATTGTTATATAGGGTATGGAAGAAAGTACGGAATGGGTCTATAAGACCAATTTTGTCTAGTACTAAATTTAACCAGCCCCAGTCCACCCTATCAAAGCCTTTCTCTGTGTCAATTGTTACCAAGGCAGAGTATGGATGTTTCTTAGGGCATTTTTTCACCTCATCAAAGACCAACAAGACCTTCCTAACATTTGCTATTGCTGATCTCCCTTGAATGAAGCCTGCTTGATGAGGGCCTATCAGTTTAGGAATGAAGGGGGCCATCGATTTTTCTAAATTGTTGAGAGCAATTTAAGGTCTAAGTTTTTTTAGGGAGATGGGGCGGTAGGAGGAGGCCTGGGTCGGGTCTTTCACTGGTTTCGGGATGATTTTTATATAAGCTGTATTCATAGGCTTTAGGATTGGGAGTCCTGATAGGTAGGCGTTAAACAAAGAAAGGAGTATTGGGGTTACTTGAGGCTTCAGTGATTTAAAAAATTCTCCGGTAAAGCCATCTGGGCCCGGTGCCTTGTTCGCTTTTAATTTATTGATAGCATCTTCAATTTCAAGGGCAGAGATTGGGGTCCCTAGTAAATAGGCCTCTTCCGCTGAGATTTGCGGTAGGTTAATATTGCGTAGCCACGCTTGAGATGGCTCCTTTTCGAGGTGTTCGTCAGTATAGAGTGATTGATAAAAGGAGCGGAGGATTTCTGTTACCTTCCCACCTTCAGAGTTTTTTTGTTTTTTTTTTAAACAAATTTTTTATTGCATTTTCAAACATTTGAACAGTGAACCACCTTCAGTTTTGTTTACTTCATCTCGATCTCTCAGCAAGGGAGGGTGGGGGAGGGGGGGCGGCCTTTGGCAAATTTCGCCAGTAACCGTCCCGGTTTATTGCCACAACCTAGCCTCTCCCCCCTTTGATTTAATAACTTCCCTTTTTTCCAACCAATCTCGTATTCCGTTTGAAATTGCCATTTAGATTTGTTTTCGGGGGAGGGAAAAGACGTAAAGGTGTTGTATGCTACCCGTTCGTAATTTGCGTGATGGTTAATTTTGTTTGTGAGTTGCTTTTTGAGCCTTGAGGTGTGCTCGATCAATTTCCCCCTAATTACTGCTTTTGGGGTGTCCCCAAAAACTCGTGTGTCCGGGGGGGGCATTGAGGATGATATCCAGCCTCACCCTTAAAGCATTAATTGGAACTCTTATCCTTGGCTAAATTTGGGGAAAACTCCAAATAAAGTCTGCCCTGGGGGTTTGTCAGTGACCCAAGGATACCGGAAAAGGGGGTTGAAATGACCAGTTTTCCCCAATTTGTGGGGTCTTTGGCTTAGGAAGAATGCCCTTGGAGAAAAAAAAGCTATCCGGGCCATTTATGGGGATGGGAAAAAATAAGTGAATTCTCTACCTTTGGGGTTTGGGAAAAGCGCCAGACTCATGAGTCCGGGGGGGCTTAGCGAAAAC
Organism: Phyllomedusa bahiana; assembly: GCA_025379985.1. NCBI lineage: Eukaryota > Metazoa > Chordata > Amphibia > Anura > Hylidae > Phyllomedusa > Phyllomedusa bahiana. Next base: position 6,015 of record JAODAL010043149.1, on the reverse strand, counting down.
CCTAATTAAGGGGTTTTTGGGTTTTGGGTCGCTCTTAGGGGTGCATTGTCCCTCCTGTCTTCCTGAAGGTGCATGATTGAGTTAAAGTCGCCTCCCAGTATTTTCTTGTCAGTAGTGTCCCCCAAAATAACTGTTTCGAGGTCCTTAAAAAAGGCAGCTCCACCCGAGTTTGGGCCATAGATATTGTACAGTGACAACAGTCATCGTACCGACGGTTTATATTGCTCCTTCCTTTTCCCCCTATGTCTATGGTTCATGACCTGGCCACTAAAAGTTTTCCCCACTAGGGTTAGTACGCCCGCTTTATTGTCTATCGCAGGGGAGCCAAATACCTTTACCTCCCCCCCAAACCCCTTCTGATTCAAAATCTTTCTCGGGAGATGGGTTTCCTGGGGGAAAAGAAATCTACTTTAGACGCTTAGGTGTCCCCCCAGTACCTATCTTTATTAGGAAGGCAGGCCCTTTTCTGTTCAGGGGGGGGGATTGACCTCTTGTCAAAAAGGTCAAAAGGGGAAGAGAGCTTGGTTGACCCAGGGAGGAAAAGGGAAAGGGGGTAGTAAAGACCAGAACCACATTCATTACAACACAGGGGCTAAATAGCAGCCCAGCGCACAGGGGGGAAGGAAAAAAAGCTGTACCAGCCTTTCCCTCTTAATCGCAATGTACCTTCGACTTTTTTTCAACACTGAGTATAGCAAGGATGAGAAAACAAGAAAATCATTACAAAATCGATACCAAACCCGACCAAACGGCCGATTTAAGAGCAAAAAGACTAGGTAATCAAACCGGACTCTCATTATAGCAAGCCGTAGAACCACGTCCTTACATGCCCCAGGCCCGAAGTAGAAGTCCTTCAGCTAGTTAACACAGGGATTTCTCCGGCAACCCAGCAATCATGTTGGTGTCGATATAAAAGTGTTTGAATACATTTCTCAAGTGTTAAGCGGATGGAAATAGAGGCCCTCCAGAGGGTGTCTGTCATTTTAGAGCCTTGACGTTTTCTCTGTCTTGGACATTGTAGGTGGGAAGAGCAAGAGTGTCCCCCGCTCATCTCGTTAATCACATTTGTCCGCTATAGACAAGGAGAGTTTGGTGAGAAGGACGTCTTAGGTAAGTAGGAGGGCTGGAAATTCTCCCGCTGCTGTCGTCAATGAAGCTTTGCACCTCCTCCGGAGAATTAAAAGTTGAAAGTCAGCCATTTTTATGTAAGATCTTCAGAATTGCTGGGTAAATATGCAATGCGAATTGCTTTGCGTGAACAAACCGAACAAAGCCGGGAGAAACATACGGCGCCTGACCTCACAGGTTCCGCCAAGAAGTCACTCAAAAACCAAGATTTTTATTCCCTTGAAGATGATTAGATTTTTGTCTTTCTGTAAGACTCGGCAAGCATTGCAACTTATCTTGCACAAGAAACTTGACGATGATGACGAGTCCGTCCCTTTAAGAAAGGAGAAGTTTTGTTGCCGCTAGAGGAGAAGTAGCGCACTCAGTCTCCGCAAATCAGGCCATTCGGTGTGATCCTCCTCACGTTGTAGAGTCCTCCTCTGAGCCTAAGACTTCGTGAGGATCCTTTTCAAAAAGGGCAACCAGTGCATTTCGCAGGACCATCATCTGAGACGCCAATAATTCGCAATTATTTTCTTCTGATCTATTTACCTAATCTTCCAATTTGTCTTTCAATCGCTAGTTTTCATGGCCATCCAGAATTCATGAGCGAACACTTTGTCCATTCGCTAGCGAAGTCTTTTGAAGTCGAAGTTCAATGATCATCCGAAGTTGTTCGGTATGGATTTGACGTCTGCTTACTTGGGCCACTCATCGCGTGCCACCTGATGCGTTAATGAAAACTTGAGATCCCGCGAGATCTGTTACGCTACTTCGGTTACTATTTGTCAAAGAATTGAGCTGCTTGCCGGATCAAGTTGATGGGTAGGCATAAGTCTAGAGAGAGGGGGTAGGGCTCCATTCGTGATCTGTCCTTGAGTCAAAGGGACTCGCTGCGCGTCCCCAGCACAAATGCGTGAACTTCCTAAGGTCTAGCGTCGCATAAGCTTGGGGTTCAGAGCATCCAGAACCTGAATCTGCCCCCTTGCTAGGTAGTATTAAAGCATTCTTGTTCAGCCGCATTTTGCAGATGAATTTTTCCATAGACATACAAAGTTGAGGGTGTGCAAGTGGGCAGAGCACTGAGGCGGATGAGTTAATGCACATCCCACCTGAAATGGCATTATTACACACATGACCTGAGCAAACGTTGCTATAGTACATGTAGACATGAGAGTAGGCTGCGAGATTAGATATTGATAAGGTCCTATAGCTGCAAAGGGAGGTCCCCTCCAAGGACAGTAGGTGAGGAAAAAATAAAATAAGGGTGGTGGGGGGGTGATAGTTTCTTAGAATATTGTTTTGTGAGGAACTTGGTAGAGTCACCGTAGATGCAGGTCCGCCTTGATAGGGGGGGTTAACACAATGTTCTGTCGTTCAAGGATGGACCTTTCTGCTTCAGCTGGTAAGTATGCCTGCAGCGTTAAGGCTGGGTGAAGCCTTCCTAACTGAGTTCAAGTCCCTGTAAGGCCGTGACCCGGGGAATTAGTTGGAGGAGGGGAGTGATGGAAGCCCCCCAGAGTCCCAGTTGCAGTTTTGTCCATGCCGATGCCGCATCCCTACCCCAGTAGCCATAGGGAGCACTTCACACGGGTCCACAGCGCTGCCTATGAGTGCCGTTTTCTCTGGGCTCAGCATCGTGTGAGGCACCTAAGTTAGTTGGCCGGAAAAGGCGCCTTGTTGGTCACACCTGCGTGGGCCGCCGCGGCTCCTCCAGGTGTGTCAGTGGTCTGCGGCTCTTACATGTGAGACTAGAAGGCGCAGTGTCCGCCCGCTTGCGCTCGGTGGCTCCTGCTCTCCGCCTCCAACAGGGCTGAAGGAGTGCACCTGTGCACCAACGGTCCACAAGCACCCAGCGCTGCACGGTAGCCCTCAGTGGTGAACGCGCAGGAAAGCGACATGCTCACCCGTTTTCTTGTCAGTGTGTATTTCTACTCACGTCCTCTAAGCTTCCCTCCCTGCAGGCACCCACGTGCCGCAGTATACACAGGGGCGGCTCCATTATTGCGCTCGCAGGCTCCAGCTCGCCTTCAACCAGGCGCTGAAGAAGCGCTCCTGTGCACCAACTTCCCACAGGCACTCACGCTGCACGGCGTACCTCAGAGGGGGTAACTTGATAGGTTTGAGCGCCCTAATTTCTTGTCTGTGTCGCCGTCCGGGCTGCATCTCCACGACGTTGGGTGTGTTGAGACATAGGGACTGCATCCGTGGCCGGCTTCGCTGGAGCTTTCGCCTCGATCGTTGCTCCGTCTTTCCAGCAGGCCTGCAGACACACCCATCGAACCCCGTTGCTCCCTGATAGATCCCGGGAGGTTGCGTCGAATCTAGAGTCGGGTCCAGTGGGGTATAATTGACGGGTCTAAGCTGGCTGAAATTCCCCGTTTGGTCCCGAGAAAGCTCCCTCAGCCTATGCCTCTCACTCATGTGCGCCAAACCGTAAGTCTAAGAATTCCTTCTGCCTTGAGAGAAGAAAATCATAACCCAGAGTTTGGTTCTCTGCTCTCCAACCATCTGTCAGCGATGTCCCTTCTCCACAGCCATTCCCTCTCCGACCGACAATACAGCTCCCCATCTCACACCCTCAGTGGAAATCGTAAGACCTGGAGGTTACTCATCAGAGTTTTACCCTTTCAGAACATGCTTGTCATCTTCCTCTCTCACTGTGTGCGGTTGCCCCAAGACCTAGAAGGTCTTCCCTGGAAACTGGATCCTCCGCGGATTTTGAATTAATACCATCCCTATGGATAGGCCCACGACCTAGGAGAGACCCTGTTGATTTCAGAGTCGCCCACCCCTTCTGGAAAAGGAGAGCCAGGTTCTCCCTCCTGAGGCTCCTACCAAGAGCAGCACCCCCTGGAATTCTCCCTCCTGTGGCCTCTTACCATGATCACACCAGGAGTCTCCCTCTTTGCTCCTACCATGTCACAACCCCTGGTTTCTCCCCTCTGAGCCTCTACCGAGAGTCAGAGCTAGGTTTCTCCCTCCCTGAGGACTCCTACCGATATCCAGATCCTAGGTGTCTCCACCCTGATTCTCCTACCAGAGTCAACCCTGGGTTCTACCGTCCTGAATGGCTTCCCAACCAGGGAGGCAGACCCCCGGGTTCTTCCTGAGCGGCCGGATCTTCTTTCTACCATCCTGGCCTGGTTTCTGAGAGGCTTGTGTCCCTCAGAAGATCAGGCATCCAATTGTAAAGTAATGAAAGTCCCCGCTCGGATCTACCTTAGGGTCTGGGCTGTTGAATTGTTACTGTGAGGGGCACCAATAATGACATTCCTGCAGAGAGGTATATAGATCTAATGTGTAAATGACCGTCTCTGCTCTGTGCCCACCATTGGGTCACTAATCATATTTGTGGCATGCAGGGGATCTTTTGGCCATTAAATTGGTCTACACATCACAAGGTTCCTCCTGCCGAAAATCCTGTCCTGGCCCCTGGCTGCATAGACTGCAATAATCTGTGAGAAGGTTACCAACTCTCCTTTGGTGATGAGGGCCGCGTCTAAGGTGAGGGGGGCACGGGGCTGCTTTAAATAAGCCAAGGACCCAGAAACTTCTTCATACAATTCTCCAGACTGAACAGAGGTTGCACAGTCCGACTCAGGATGGTCTGTAAGCAGGCCCCCGCCCTGGGGCCCCCTGCCTCCAAAGGAAAACGGGATAGCCCGGGCCACCGGTATTGGGGGGTGGGGGTCGTGTAGTGACCGGTAATGGGGGTGGGGGGCGTAGTGACCGGTAATGGGGGGTTGTATTGGCCCATTAAATTGGGGGGCGGGGGGCGTATGCCCAAATTTTGGGGGTGGGTGTAGTGACCGGCAATGGGGGGGAGGGGGTGGCGTAGTGACCGGGAATGGGGGCAAAATTGACCGTAAGGGGGGTGGGGCAGTGACCGGTAATGGGAGGGGGGGGGCGGGGGGACCGTAATGGGGGGGTGCATGACCGGAAAGGGGAGGGGGGGCGTAGGACCGGGAAGGGGGAGGTTGGCGTGGGGCCCGGGGTAATGGGAGGGGATGGCGTAGTGACCAAAATGGGGGGTGGCGAAACGGAAATGGGGGATGGCGTGTGACCAATGGGGGGCGAGGACCGGTAAGGGGCTTAGGACCAATTCCTAAGAGACCATGTAGGACGATGGCTGCGGGCGGGGAGTGGGGCTCACCCCTTTTTTGGACGCTTCCTGGGGATAATCGGGTTTCTGGTGTCTGGAGAGCATCTGCGCTGATTATTGGACAATATCGGAAGGGATCACGTGCGCCCCCCCATCCCTCGGCTCTGATCTCATTACCGGGGCCACATGTTCCTCTGCAGCCGCCGAACAGACAATCCAGCAGCAGCAGGCACCCCCAGTGACTCCTCTGCCCCCGAGCTCAACTCCTTTGTTTTTCCCATTCCGGGGTTAAACTCTCGACCGGGCCACATAAAACCAGAAATCCCCCCCTGGGGGAAGAGGTCAAATTTTGGACCCCCTAACCATGAGCGGCACAGTCTGTACCAGTGACCGTGAGGCTGTGCCCCCCTTACCATGACCGGCACAGTCTGTACCAGTGACCGTGAGGCTGTGCCCCCCTAACCAGCCCGGGCACTTCTGTACCATGACCGGAGCGTGCCCCCTTACCAAACCTCCAATTCGTACCATTCCCGGAGGCTGGCCCCCCTAACCATGACCGGCCAATTCTTACATGCCCCGTGAGCTGTGCCCCCCTTACCATGACCGGCACACACTGTACCAGTGACCGTGAGGCTGTGCCCCCCTAACCATCCCGGGGCACATTCTTACCATGACCAGGAGGCGGGCCCCCCCACCATGCCACCAATTTCCTGACCAGGACCGGAGCTGTGCCCCCTTACAATGCCGGGCCAGTCGTACCTACCGTGGGGCTTTCCCCCCCCCTTCCCATGCCCGGGTCCCCA